>JAJUPC010000424.1:0-305273 GCA_023614405.1 Avena insularis
AGTGCTGGTTTGTGGTTTGAGTATAAGAACAAACATGCAATGACTCTAATGGATTGATCCATGTGTGGTTTGTGGAAGAACACACATGCAATGATATCAATTGGTTGATCCAGCCAATGTGGTTTAATGGAAAGAACACACATCTGGTAGCTGAATTGTTCCATATGTGGTTTGTGGAAAGAACACACATACAATGACCAGCACAGTGGATCCATGTGTGCTGTGGAAAGAACTGCAATGACTCTAGTGCTGGTTTGTGGTTTAGTATAGAACAAACATGCAATGAATCTAATCAGTTGATCCATGGTGGTTTGTGGAAAAGAACACACGTCTGATGACTCTAGTGGTTGATCCATGTGGTTTATTGGAATAACACGTACAATGATAACTTGGTGGATCCATGTATGGTTTGTGGAAAGAACACTACACATGCAATGACTCTAGTGCTGGTTTGTGGTTTTTAGTATGGAAACGAACATGCATTGACTCCTAGTGGTTGATCCATGTTTGTTGTAAATAACACGCATCTGATGACTCTGAGTGGATTTGATCCATGTGTGGTTTGTGAAAAGAACACACATGCAGCTCAGAGTGTTGGTTTTAGTATAAGAACAAACGTACAATGACTTTAGTGGTTGATCCATGTGTGGTTTGTGGAAATAACACACACTCTGATAGCTCTAGTGGTTGATCATGTGTGGTTTGTTAAAATAACACACATGCAATGACTCTAGTGGATGTCATGTGGTTTTTAAATATGGAACACGTACAGTGACTCTGAGTGGTTTGATGTGTTTGTTAGTGGAAATACTTTTACATGCAATGACTCTATTGGATCCATGTGTGGTTTGTGAAAGAACACACATCTTGATGACTCTAGTGTTGGTTTTAATTATAAAAGAACGACATGCAGTGACTCTAGTGGTTGATCTATGTGGTTTGTGGAAATAACACACACATGTGATAGCTCTAGTGGTTGAGATCCATGTGGTTTGTGGAAACTAACACACATCAATGACTCAATAGTGGAGTCCCACATGTGGTTTAGTTATGGGGAACACACATGCAGTGACTCTAGTGGTTGATCCATGTGTGCCAGTTTGTGGAAAGAACACACATGCAATGACCACTAGTGGATCCATGTGTGGTTTGTGGAAGAAATAACACACATGGTGACCAATGACTCAGAGTGCTGGTTTTGTGGTTTTAGTATAAGAACAAACATGCAATGACTCTAGTGGATTTAATCCATGTATTGGTTTGTGGAAAGAACACACATGTACAATGAATCTAGTGGTTGATCCATGTGTGGTTGTGGAAAAGAACACACATGCAATGACCAGCCCTTTGGTGGATCCATGTAGTTTTTGTGGAAAAGAACACACATACTGATGACTCTGAGTACTTTGGTTTTGTGGTTTTAGTATAAGAACAAACATATGCAATGACTCTAGTGGTTGATCATGGTGTGGTTTTGTGGAAAGAACACACATGCAATGACTCTAGTTGATCCATATATGTGGTTTGTGGAATAAGAACACACATGCAATGACTCTACTGGTGGATCCATGTGTGGTTTGTGGAAAAGAACACACATGCAATGACTCTGGAAGAGTGCTGGTTTGTGGTTTGTGGCCATAAAACACACATGTGCAATGACTCTAGTGGTTGATCCATGTGTGGTTTTTGGAAAGAACACACATGCAATGACTCTAGTGGTTGATCCATGTATTGGTTTGTGGAAATGTACATCGCAATGACCACTGGTGGATCCATGTGTGGTTTGTGGAAAGAACACACATGCTGATGACTCTGTGCTGGTTTTGGTTTTAGTATAAGAACAAACATGCAATGACTCTAGTGGTTGATCCATGTGTGGTTTGTGGAAAGAACACACACATGGCAATGACTCTGGTTGTTCCATATGTGGTTTTGTGGAAAGAGACACACATGCAATGACCTTAGAGTGGAATCCATGTGTGGTTTGTGGAAAAAGAACACACATCTGATGACTCTAGTGCTGGTTTGTGGTTTTAGTATAGAACACACATGCAATGACTCTAGTGGTTGATCCATGTGTGGTTTGTGGAAATAACTTCACATGCAGTGACAGCTCTAGTGGATTGATCCATGTGGTTTGTGGAAAGAACACACATCGCAATGACTCTAGTGGTTGATCCATACGTGGTTTGTGGAAATAACACACATGCAATGACCACTGGTGGATCCATGTGTGAATTTATTGGAAAGAACTCACATGACTCCTAGTGCTGGTTGTGGTTTTAGTATGGAAACGAACTGTCAGTATTACAGCAAGCTCTAGTGGTTGATCCGTATGTGTGGTTTGTGGAAATTAACATCACTCTACAATGACTCTGAAATGGTTGATCCATGTGGTTTGTGGAAAGAACACACATGCAATGAATCTAGTGGGTCAGCATGTTGTTTTTAGTATAAGAACACACATGCCAGTAAATGACTCTAGTGGTTGATCCAGTGGTTTGTGTATGAGAAAGAACACACATGACATTTTCTAGTGGATTTGATCCATGTAATGGTTTTGTGGAAAAAGAACACACATGCAATGACTCTAGTGCTTTGATCCATGTGGTTTTAGTATAAGAACACACATGCAATGACTCTAGTGGTTGATCCATGTGTGGTTTGTGGAAAAGAACACACATGACTCTAGTGGTTTGATCCATTGTGGTTTGTGGAAAGAACACTGCACATCTCTACCCAATGACTCTAGTGGTTGATCCATACGTATATGGTTTGTGGAAATAACACACATACAATGACCACTGGTGCTGGATCCATGTGTGGATTTGTGGAAAGAAGAACACTGCAATGACTCTGAGTGCTGGTTTGTGGTTTTAGTATAAGAACACACATGCAATGACTCTGATGGTTGATCCATGTGTGGTTTGTGGAAATTGAACACACATGCAATGACTCTAGTGGTTGATCCATGTGTGGTTTGTGGAAATAAACACACATGCAATGACTCTAAAGTGGGTCAACATGTTGTTTTAGTGGATAGAGAACACACACATGCAATGACTCTGGTGGTTGATCCATGTGTGGTTTTATTGGAAATGAACACACATGTCGTGACCACTTAGCAGTGGATCCATCAATGGCCAATGGTTTGTGGAAAGAACACACAATGCAATGACTCTAGTGCTGGTTTGTGGTTTTAGTATAAAAAAGCACACATGCAATGAAAACTCTAGTGGTTGATCCATGTGTGGTTTGTGGAAAGAACACACATGCCACAATGACTCTAGTGGTTGATCCATGTGTGGTTTGTGGAAAGAACACACATCGCAATGACCTATGGTTGATCCATCATGTGGTTTTTACAATGGAAACCAAACACACATGCAATGACCCACTGGTAAGATCCATGTGTGGTTTAATGGAAAAAGAACTTCCACATGCAATGACTCTAGTGCCCCTAGTTTGAGGGTTTTTAAGTATAAGAACAAACATGCAGCACAGTGACTCTAGTGGTTGATCCATCCCTTGTGGTTTGTGGAAATAACACACATGCAATGACTCTAGTAGGTTGATCCATGTGTGGTTTTGTGGAAATAACACACATGCAATGACCACTAATTAGGTCCAAGTCAGCATGTTGTTTTAGTATAAGAACACACATGCAGCCTGACTCTAGTGGTTGTTCGATCCATGTATTGGTTTGTGGAAAAACACGGCATGCAATGACTCTAGTGGTTGATCACATGTGTGGTTTGTGGAAATAACACACATGCAATGACTCTGATGCTGGTTTGTGGTTTTTTAGTATAAGAACAAAGAGCATACAATGACTCTGATGGATGGTTGATCCATGTTTGTTTATTGGAAATAACACACATCACAATGACTTTCCTAGTGGTTGATCATGTGTGGTTTGTGAAAAAACACTTTTCCATGCAATGACTCTAGTGTTGGTTTGTGGTTTAGTATAAGAACAAACATACAATGACTTTAGTGGTTGATCAATGTGTGCGTAATAGTTTTGTGGAAATAACACACATACAATGACTCCTGCATTGGTTGGGAATCCATGTGTGGTTTGTGGAAATAACACATCTGCAATGACTCTGAATGGGTCCACTTGTGGTTTTAGTATAAGAACACACATCTGTTGACTCTAGTGGATTTGATCCATGTGTGGTTTGTGGAAAGAACACACATGCAATGACCACTAGTGGATCCATGTGTGGTTTGTGGAAAATAACACACATGTACAATGACTCAAGTGCTGGTTTGTGGTTTTAGTATAAGAACAAACATGCAATGAGCTCTAGTGGTTGATCCATGTGTGGTTTATTGGAAAGAACACACATGCAATGACTTCTAGTGAAGGTTGATCCATATGTGGTTTTTGGAAAGAACACACATGCAATGACCCTAGGGGTGGATCCATGTGTGGTTTGTGGAAAAGAACACACATGCAATGACTCTAGTGCTGGTTTGTGGTTTTAGTATAAGAACAAACATGCAATGACTCTAGTGGTTGATCCATGTGTGGTTTGTGGAAAGAACACACATGCAATGACTCTGGTTGATCCATATGTGGTTTGTGGAAAGAACACATGCAATGACCACTGGTGGATCCATGTGGTTTGTGGAAAAGAACACACATGCAGCCCATGACTCTAGTGCTGGTTTGTGGTTTAGTATAAAGAACTAACATGCAATGACTCTAGTGGTTGATCCATAACCCAATGTGGTTTGTGGAAAAGAACACACACATGCAATGACCTCTAGTGGTTGATCCATGTGTGGTTTGTGGAAAGAATTTACACATGCAATGACTCCTATGAATTGTTCCATATGTGGTTTGTGGAAAGAACACACATGCACGATGACCAGCTTTGGTGCGATCCATGTGTGGTTTGTGGAAAGAACACACATGCACTGATGACTCTAGTGCTGGTTTGTGGTTTTAGTGCTTGCTAAGGAAACAGGCGAACATGCAATGAATCTAGTGGATTGATCCATGTGTGGTTTGTGGAAAGAACACACATCTCCAATGACTCTAGTGGTTGGTCCATGTAACCAATGGTTTGTGGAAATAACACATGCAATGACCTTGGTGGATCCCATGTGTGGTTTGTGGAAAAAGAACACACATGCAATGACTCTAGTGCTGGTTTGTGGTTTAGTATAAGAACAGAGGCATGCAATGACTCTAGTGGTTGATCCATGTGTGGTTTGTGGAAAGAACACACATGTCACAATGACTCTAGTGGTTGATCCATGGCCAGCCCAGTGGTTTGTGGAAAGAACACACACACATGCAATGACTCTAGTGGATTTGTTCCATATGTGGTTTGTGGAAAGAACACACATGCAAGCGACCTTGGTGGATCCATGTGTGGTTTAGTGGAAATAAGAACACATATTGATGACTCTAGTGCTTGTTTGTGGTTTAGTGGATAAGAACAAACATGCAGCAATGAATCTAGTGGTTGATCCATGTGTTGTTTGTGGAAAGAACACACATGCAATGACTCTAGTGGTTGGTCCATGTGTGGTTTGTGGAAATAACACATATCAGCAGTGAGCCCACAATTGGTGGATCCATGTGTGGTTTGTGGAAAAAGAACACACATGCAGCTGTGACTCTAGTGCTGGTTTGTGGTTTTAGTATAATTTCAAACATGCAATGACTCTGAAGTGGTTGATCCATGTTTGTTTGTGGAAATATACTTACACAATCTCATCATTTTCTAGCTAATAATATCTTATATCAATCCATGTGGTTATTGGATTAAAGACTACTAATGACTCTAGTGGATTTGATCCATGTGTGGTTTGTGGGAAAGAACACATGTCAATGACTCTAGTGGTTGATCCATGTTGGTTTTAGTATGAGAACACAGGCATGTCTGATGACTCTAGTGGTTGATCCAATGTGTGGTTTTGTGGAAACCTTTTAACACATCAGATCAGCCCTTGGTGGATCCATATTGGTTTTAGTATAAAAATTTTGTCATCTGATGACTCTAGTGGTTGATCCATGTGTGGTTTGGAAATAACACACATGCAATGACTCTGAATGTGGGTCCCACATATGTGGTTTTAGTATAAGAACACACATGCAATGACTCTAGTGGATTTGATCCTGTGTGGTTTGTGGAAAGAACACACACATGCAATGACCTTGCTTTCTAGTGGATCCATGTGTGGTTTGTGGAAATACTTGCACATGCAATGACAAAGCTCAAGTGCTGGTTTGTGGTTTTTAGTATAAAGAACAAACATGCAATGACTCTAGTGGTTAATCCATGTGTGGTTTTGTGGAAAAACACAAATGCAATGAATCTGGTTGATCCATATGTGGTTTGTGGAAAGAACACACATGCAATGCCTTTGGTGGATCCATGTGGGTTTGTGGAAAGAGACACACATGTCTGATGACTCTAGTGGATTTGGTTTGTGGTTTTAGTATAAGAGAACAAACATGCAATGACTCTAGTGGTTGATCCATGTGTGGTTTGTGGAAAGAACACACATGCAATGACTCCTGGTTGATCCATATGTGGTTTGTGGAAAGAACACACATGCACATTGACCACAGAATGGTGGATCCATGTGTGGTTTGTGGATAAGAACACACGGCCATGCAATGACTCTAGTGGATCCTTTGGTTTGTGGTTTAGTATAAGAACAAACATGCAATGACTCTAGTGGTTGATCCATGTGTGTGGTTTGTGGAAAGAACACACATGCAGTGACCTCTAGTCAGGTTGATCCATATGTGGTTTGTGGAAATAACACACATGATGACCAATGGTGGATCCATGTGTGGTTTGTAGGAAAGAACACACATTACAGCTGACTCTATTAAGTGCTGGTTTGTGGTTTTTAGTATGGAGAACAAACATGCAATGACTCTGGTGGAATTGATCCCATGGCCTGTGGTTTTGTGGAAAGAACACACATCTGTGATGACTCTGGTTGTTTCCGCATATGTGGTTTGTGGAAAGAACACACATGGCAAGCGACCCTTGGTGGATCCATGTGTGGTTTGTGGAAAAGAATTTACACATTGCTAGCCCATGACTCTGAGTGCTGGTTTGTGGTTTTTAGTATAAGAACACACATGCAATGACTCTATTGGATTTGATCCATGCCTGTGGTTTGTGGAAATAACACACATCGCAGTGACTCTAGTGGTTGATCCATATGTGGTTTGTGGAAAAGAACACACATGCAATGACTGGCTACGGTTGATCCATCATTGGTTTGTGGAAATAACACACATGCAATGACGCATTGAATCCATGGCGTGGTTTAATGAAAAAGAACTCACATGCAATGACTCTAGTGCTAGTTGTGTGGTTTTTAGTATAAGAACGAACATGCAATGACTCTAGTGGATTTGATCCATGTGTGGTTTGTGGAAATAACACACACATACAATGACTCTAGTGGATTTGATCCATGCCATGTGGTTTGTGGAAATAACACACATGCAATGAATCTAGTGGGTCAACATGTTGTTTTAGTATAAGAACACATGCAACAATGACTCTAGTAATTTGATCCATGTTAATGGTTTTGTGGAAAGAACACACACATGCAATGACCACTAGTGGATCCATGTGTGGTTTTGTGGAAAGAACACATCTGGCAATGACTCTAGTGCTGGTTTGTGGTTTTAGTATAAGAAACACATGCAATGACCCTCTAGTGGTTGATCCATGTGTGGTTTCTGGAAAATAACACACATCGTGAATGACTCTGTGGTTGATCCATGTGTGGATTTGTGGAAAAAGAACACACATCTGATGACTCTGGTTGATCCATACATTGGATTTGTGGAAATAACACACATGCAGCTTGACCCTGGTGGATCACATGTGTAGTAGTTAATGGAAAAAGAACTCACACATGCAATGACTCTGAGTGCTGGTTTGTGGTTTTAGTATAAGAACAAAACATGCAATGACTCTAGTAGTGGATTTGATCCATGTGTGGTTTGTGGAAATAACACACATCTGGCCATGACTCTAGTGGATTTGATCCATGTGTGGTTTGTATGGAAATAACACACATGCAATGAATCTGATGTGGGTCAACATGTTGTTTTAGTATAAGAACACACATGCAGCCCATGACTCTAGTGGATTGATCCATGTGTGTGGTTTGTGGAAAGAACTACACATGCAATGACCTAGTGGATCCATAATAGTAGGTTTGTAAGAGAAAGAAGAACACACTGCCACGTAAATGGACTCTAGTGCTTTGGATTTTGTTGGTTTTAGTATAAAAACACATGTCTGATGTTAAACTCTGAGTGGATTTGATCCATGTGTGGTTTTGTGGAAATAACACACATCTCAGCAGACTCTAGTAAATTTGATCCATGTGTGGTTTGTGGAAAGAACACACATGTCTGATGACTCTGGTTGATCCATAAGTGGTTTGTGGAAATAACACACATGTCTGATGACCTTTGGTGGATCCATGTGTGGTTTGTGGAAAGAGACTCACGTATTGCAATGACTCTGAGTGCTGGTTGGGGTTTTAGTATAAGGAAACAGGCAATGCAATGACTCTAGTGGTTGATCCATGTTGTGGTTTGTGGAAATAACACATACAATGACTCTAGTGGTTGATCCATGTGTGGTTTTGTGGAAATAACACACACATCTTGCAATATGAATCTAGTGGGTCAACATAATTGTTTTAGTATAAGAACATACATGTAATGACTCTAGTGGTTGATCCATGTGTGGTTTGTGGAAAAGAACACACATGCTTGATGACCTAGTGGATTTGATCCATGTGGTTTGTGGAAAGAAACACACATGCAATGACTCTGAGTGCTGGTTAGTCCATGTGGACCAAGTATAAGAACAAGCATGCAATGACTCTAGTGGTTGATCCATGTTTGGGTTTGTGGAAATAAACACACATGCAATGACTCTAGTGGTTGATCCATGTGTGGTTTTGTGAAAAAGAACACACATCTGATGACTCTAGTGTTGGTTTTAGTATAAGAACAAACATACAATGACTTTAGTGGTTGATCCATGTGTGGTTTGTGGAAATATACTTACACATACAATGACTCTAGTGGATTTGATCCATGTGTGGTTGTGGAAATAACACACATGCACATGAGCTCTGAAGTGGGTCCATGTGTGGTCTTAGTATAAGAACACACATGCAATGATGACTCTAGTGGATTTGATCCCATGTTTGGTTTAAGTGGAAATAACACACATGCAATGACTCTAGTGATTTGATCCATGTGTGGTTTGTGGAAAAAGAACACACCTGTGCAATGACTCTGTAGTGAAATTGGTTTGTGTTTAGTATAAGAACAAACATGCAATGACTCTAGTGGTTGATCCCCATGTGTGGTTTGTGGAAAGAACACACATGCAATGACTCTACGGTTGATCCTATGTGGTTCGGAAAGAACACACATGCAATGACCACTGGTGGATCCATGTGTGGTTTACAACAGTGGAAAAGAACTTGCACATGCAATAACTCTGGTGCTGGTTTGTGGTTTTGGTATAAGAACAAACATGCAATGACTAGTAAGGATTGATCCATGTGTGGTTTGTGGAAGAACACACATGCAATGACTCTGGAGTTGATCTGCATATGTGGTTTGTGGAAAGAACACACATGCAATGACCACTGGTGGATCCATGTGTAGTTTGTGAGAAAGAACACACGTGCAATGACTCTAGTGCTGGTTTGTGGTTTTAGTATGAAGAACAAACGTATGCAATGACTCTAGTGGTTGATCCATGTGTGGTTTGTGGAAAGAACACACGTATGCAATGACTCAATAGTGGTGGATCCATGTGTGGTTTGTGGGAAAGAACACACATGCAATGATATCTAGTGGTTGATCCATATGTGGTTTGTGGAAAGAACACACATGCATACGTGACCAGCTGAGTGGATCCATGTGTGGTTTTGTGGAAAGAACACACATACCAATGACTCTAGTGCTGGTTTGTGGTTTTAGTATGAAGAACAAACATGCAATGAATCAAGTGGTTGATCATGTGGTTTGTGGAAAGAACACACATTCAATTACTCTAGTGGTTGATCCATATGTGGTTTGTGGAAAAGAATACACATGCAATGACCACTGGTGGATCACATGTGTGGTTTGTGGAAAAAGAACACATCTGATGACTCTAGTACTGGTTTGCGTTTCTTGCAGACACACATGTTAATGACTCTAGTGCTTTGATCCATGTTTGTGGTTTTTTAATGTATAAGAACAAACATGCAATGACTCTAGTGGATTGATCCATTGGTTTGTGGAAAGAACACACATGCAATGACTCTGATGGTTGATCCATGTGTGGTTTTGTGAAAGAAAAGAACACACATGCAATGACTCTAGTGCACTGGTTTGGTTTTAATTATAAGAACAAACATGCAATGACTTTAGTGAATTTGATCCATATGTGTGGTTTGTGGAAATAACTTTCACACATGCAATGAGCTCTAGTGGTTGATCCATGTGTGGTTTGTGGAAATAACACACACATGTCAATGACTCTAGTGGGTCCACACATGTGGTTTGTGGAAAGAACATCTTGATGACTCTAGTCAACAGGTTTATTGGTTTTAGTATAAGACTTACACACATGCAATGACTCTGAGTGGTTGATCCATGTTTGTTAAATGGAAATAACACACATGCACGTAACTCTAGTGGTTGATCCATGTGTGGTTTGTAGAAAAGAACACACATGCAATGACTCTAGTGTTGGTTTAGTATAAGAACAAACATGCAATGACTCTAGTGGATTTGATCCATGTAACCAATGGTTTTGTGGAAATAACACATCTAATGACTCTAGTGGATTTGATCCATGTGTGGTTTGTGGAAATAACTTACACAGTGTCAATGACTCTAGTATAGGCCCACATGTGGTTTTTAAGTATAAGACTTACACATGCAATGACTAAACGAAATGGTTGATCCATGTGTGGTTTGTGGAAAGATTCATGCAATGACACTAAGTGGATCCATGTGGTTTGTGGAAAAGAACACACTTTGTATGCAATGACTCAGTCTGGTTTGTCGGTTTTTAGTATAAGAACAAACATGCAATGACTCTGATGGTTAATCCATGTGTGGTTTGTGGAAAGAAACACACATGTACAATAGATGGTTGATCCATGTGTGGTTTGTGGAAAGAACACACATTACCAATGACCACTGGTGGATCCATGTCTTAGGGTTTGTGTGGAAAGAACTTACACACATGCAATGACTCTGAGTGCTTTTAGGTTGCATGTGGTTTTAGTATAAGAACAAACATGCAATGACTCCTAATTGGGTTGATCCATGTGTGGTTTGTGGAAAGAACACACATGCAATGACTCTAGTTGATCCATATGTGGTTTGTGGAAAAGAACTGCACACATGCCTTGTGACCCTTTGGTGGATCCATGTGTGGTTTGTGGAAAGAAACACATGCAATGCCCAGCTCTAGTGCTTTGGTTTGTGGTTTGTATAAGAACAAACATGCAATGACTCTAGTGGTTGAAATCCATATTGTGGTTTGTGGAAAGAACACATGCAATGACTCCTGAGTGGATTTGATCCATGTGTGGTTTGTGGAAAGAACACATACATGCAATGACCACTGGTGAGATCCATGTGTGAATTTGGCTGGAAAAAGAACACGTCATCATTGACTCTATTGCTGGTTTGTGGTTTTAAGTGCAGAACAAACTTTACAGCTGAGCTCTAGTGGTTGATCCATGTGTGGTTTTTGTGGAAAGAACACTTGCACATGCAACAGTGACTCCGTGGTTGATCCATATGTGGTTTGGAAAGAACACACATGCAATGACCACTGGTGGATCCATGTGTGGTTTATGGAAAGAACACACATGCAATGACTCTAGTTAACTGGTTTGTGGTTTTTAGTATAAAGAACACACATGCAATGACTCTAGTAAGTTGATCCATGTGTGGTTTGTGGAAATAACACACATGCAATGACTCTATGGTTGATCCATGTGTGGTTTTGTGGAAAAGAACACACATGCAATGACTGCTGGGTGATCCATACGTGGTTTGTGGAAAAGAACTTACACTGCAACTCCTGACCACTGGTGGATCCATGTGTGGTTGTGGAAAAGAACTCACATGCAATGACTCTAGTGTATCCATGTGGTTTAGTATAAGAACAAACATGCAATGACTCTAATGGTTGAAGAATCCATGTGTGGTTTGTGGAAAGAACACACATACAATGACTCTAGTGGTTGATCCATGTGTGGTTTGTGGAAAATAACACACATGCAATGAATCTAGTGTGGTCAACATATTTGTTTTAGTATAAGAACACACATGCAATGACTCTAGTGGTTGATCCATGTGTGGTTTGTGGAAGAACACATGCAATGACCACTAGTGGATCCATGTGTGGTTTGTGGAAAGAACACACATGCAATGACTCTAGTGCTGGTTTGTGGTTTTAGTATAAGAACACACATGCAATGACTCTAGTGGTTGATCCATGTGGTTTCTGGAAATAACACACATGCAATGACTCTAGTGGTTGATCCATGTGTGGTTTGTGGAAAGAACACACATGCAATGACTCTGGTTGATCCATACGTGGTTTGTGGAAATAACACATCTGAATGACCCTTTGGTGGATCCATGTGTGGTTGTGGAAAGAACTCACATGCAATGACTCTAGTGCTTAGTTTGTGGTTTTAGTATAAAACAAACATGCAATGACTCTAGTCGTTGATCCATGTGTGGTATGTGGAAATAACACACATACAACTCTAGTGGTTGATCCATGTGTGGTTTGTGGAAATAACACACATGAAATGAATCTAGTGGGTCAACATGTTGTTTTTAGTATAAGAACACACATGCAATGACTCTAGTGGTTGATCCATGTGGTTTGTGGAAAGAACACACATACAATGACCACTAGTGGATCCATGTGGTTTGTGGAAAGAACACATGCAATGACTCTAGTGCTGGTTTGTGGTTTTAGTATAAAAACACACATGCAATGACTCTAGTGGTTGATCCATGTGTGGTTTGTGGAAATAACACACATGCAATGACTCTAGTGGTTGATCCATGTGTGGTTTGTGGAAAGAACACACATGCAATGACTCTGGTTGATCCATACGTGGTTTGTGGAAATAACACACATGCAATGACCACTGGTGGATCCATGTGTGGTTTGTGGAAAAGAACTCACATGCAATGACTCTAGTGCTAGTTTGAGGTTTTAGTATAAGAACAAACATGCAATGACTCTAGTGGTTGATCCATGTGTGGTTTGTGGAAATAACACACATGCAATGACTCTAGTGGTTGATCCATGTGTGGTTTGTGGAAATAACACACATGCAATGAATCTAGTGGGTCAACATGTTGTTTTAGTATAAGAACACACATGCAATGACTCTAGTGGTTGATCCATGTGTGGTTTGTGGAAAGAACACACATGCAATGACCACTAGTGGATCCATGTGTGGTTTGTGGAAAATAACACACATGCAATGACTCTAGTGCTGGTTTGTGGTTTTAGTATAAGAACAAACATGCAATGACTCTAGTGGTTGATCCATGTTTGTTTGTGGAAATAACACACATGCAATGACTCTAGTGGTTGATCCATGTGTGGTTTGTGAAAAGAACACACATGCAATGACTCTAGTGTTGGTTTTAGTATAAGAACAAACATGCAATGACTTTAGTGGTTGATCCATGTGTGGTTTGTGGAAATAACACACATACAATGACTCTAGTGGTTGATCCATGTGTGGTTTGTGGAAATAACACACATGCAATGACTCTAGTGGGTCCACTTGTGGTTTTAGTATAAGAACACACATGCAATGACTCTAGTGGTTGATCCATGTGTGGTTTGTGGAAAGAACACACATGCAATGACCACTAGTGGATCCATGTGTGGTTTGTGGAAAATAACACACATGCAATGACTCAAGTGCTGGTTTGTGGTTTTAGTATAAGAACAAACATGCAATGACTCTAGTGGTTGATCCATGTGTGGTTTGTGGAAAGAACACACATGCAATGACTCTGGTTGATCCATATGTGGTTTGTGGAAAGAACACACATGCAATGACCACTGGTGGATCCATGTGGGGTTTGTGGAAAAGAACACACATGCAATGACTCTAGTGCTGGTTTGTGGTTTTAGTATAAGAACAAACATCCAATGACTCTAGTGGTTGATCCATGTGTGGTTTGTGGAAAGAACACACATGCAATGACTCTGGTTGATCCATATGTGGTTTGTGGAAAGAACACACATGCAATGACCCCTGGTGGATCCATGTGTGGTTTGTGGAAAAGAACACACATGCAATGACTCTAGTGCTGGTTTGTGGTTTTAGTATAAGAACAAACATGCAATGACTCTATTGGTTGATCCATGTGTGGTTTGTGGAAAGAACACACATGCAATGACTCTAGTGGTTGATCCATGTGTGGTTTGTGGAAAGAACACACATGCAATGACTCTAGTTGTTCCATATGTGGTTTGTGGAAAGAACACACATGCAATGACCACTGGTGGATCCATGTGTGGTTTGTGGAAAGAACACACATGCAATGACTCTAGTGCTGGTTTGTGGTTTTAGTATAAGAACAAACATGCAATGAATCTAGTGGTTGATCCATGTGTGGTTTGTGGAAAGAACACACATGCAATGACTCTAGTGGTTGGTCCATGTGTGGTTTGTGGAAATAACACACATGCAATGACCACTGGTGGATCCATGTGTGGTTGGTGTAAAGAACACACATGCAATGACTCTAGTGCTGGTTTGTGGTTTTAGTATAAGAACAAACATGCAATGACTCTAGTGGTTGATCCATGTGTGGTTTGTGGAAAGAACACACATGCAATGACTCTAGTGGTTGATCCATGTGTGGTTTGTGGAAAGAACACACATGCAATGACTCTAGTTGTTCCATATGTGGTTTGTGGAAAGAACACACATGCAATGACCACTGGTGGATCCATGTGTGGTTTGTGGAAAAGAACACACATGCAATGACTCTAGTGCTGGTTTGTGGTTTTAGTATAAGAACAAACATGCAATGAATCTAGTGGTTGATCCATGTGTGGTTTGTGGAAAGAACACACATGCAATGACTCTAGTGGTTGGTCCATGTGTGGTTTGTGGAAATAACACACATGCAATGACCACTGGTGGATCCATGTGTGGTTTGTGGAAAAGAACACACATGCAATGACTCTAGTGCTGGTTTGTGGTTTTAGTATAAGAACAAACATGCAATGACTCTAGTGGTTGATCCATGTTTGTTTGTGGAAATAACACACATGCAATGACTCTAGTGGTTGATCCATGTGTGGTTTGTGAAAAGAACACACATGCAATGACTCTAGTGTTGGTTTTAGTATAAGAACAAACATGCAATGACTCTAGTGGTTGATCTATGTGTGGTTTGTGGAAATAACACACATACAATGACTCTAGTGGTTGATCCATGTGTGGTTTGTGGAAATAACACACATGCAATGACTCTAGTGGGTCCACATGTGGTTTTAGTATAACAACACACATGCAATGACTCTAGTGGTTGATCCATGTGTGGTTTGTGGAAAGAACACACATGCAATGACCACTAGTGGATCCATGTGTGGTTTGTGGAAAATAACACACATGCAATGACTCAAGTGCTGGTTTGTGGTTTTAGTATAAGAACAAACATGCAATGACTCTAGTGGTTAATCCATGTGTGGTTTGTGGAAAGAACACACATGCAATGAATCTGGTTGATCCATATGTGGTTTGTGGAAAGAACACACATGCAATGACCACTGGTGGATCCATGTGGGGTTTGTGGAAAAGAACACACATGCAATGACTCTAGTGCTGGTTTGTGGTTTTAGTATAAGAACAAACATGCAATGACTCTAGTGGTTGATCCATGTGTGGTTTGTGGAAAGAACACACATGCAATGACTCTGGTTGATCCATATGTGGTTTGTGGAAAGAACACACATGCAATGACACTGGTGGATCCATGTGTGGTTTGTGGAAAAGAACACACATGCAATGACTCTAGTGCTGGTTTGTGGTTTTAGTATAAGAACAAACATGCAATGACTCTAGTGGTTGATCCATGTGTGGTTTGTGGAAAGAACACACATGCAATGACTCTAGTGGTTGATCCATGTGTGGTTTGTGGAAATAACACACATGCAATGACCACTGGTGGATCCATGTGTGGTTTGTGGAAAGAACACACATGCAATGACTCTATTGCTGGTTTGTGGTTTTAGTATAAGAACAAACATGCAATGACTCTAGTGGTTGATCCATGTGTGGTTTGTGGAAAGAACACACATGCAATGACTCTGGTTGTTCCATATGTGGTTTGTGGAAAGAACACACATGCAATGACCACTGGTGGATCCATGTGTGGTTTGTGGAAAGAACACACATGCAATGACTCTAGTGCTGGTTTGTGGTTTTAGTATAAGAACACACATGCAATGACTCTAGTGGTTGATCCATGTGTGGTTTGTGGAAATAACACACATGCAATGACTCTAGTGGTTGATCCATGTGTGGTTTGTGGAAAGAACACACATGCAATGACTCTGGTTGATCCATGCGTGGTTTGTGGAAAGAACACACATGCAATGACCACTGGTGGATCCATGTGTGGTTTGTGGAAAAGAACACACATGCAATGACTCTAGTGCTAGTTTGTGGTTTTAGTATAAGAACAAACATGCAATGACTCTAGTGGTTGATCCATGTGTGGTTTGTGGAAATAACACATATTCAATGACTCTAGTGGTTGATCCATGTGTGGTTTGTGGAAATAACACACATGCAATGAATCTAGTGGGTCAACATGTTGTTTTAGTATAAGAACACACATGCAATGACTCTAGTGGTTGATCCATGTGTGGTTTGTGGAAAGAACACACATGCAATGACCACTAGTGGATCCATGTGGTTTGTGGAAAGAACACACATGCAATGACTCTAGTGCTGGTTTGTGGTTTTAGTATAAGAACACACATGCAATGACTCTAGTGGTTGATCCATGTGTGGTTTCTGGAAATAACACATGCAATGACTCTAGTGGTTGATCCATGTGTGGTTTGTGGAAAGAACACACATGCAATGACTCTGGTTGATCCATACGTGGTTTGTGGAAATAACACACATGCAATGACCACTGGTGGATCCATGTGTGGTTTGTGGAAAAGAACTCACATGCAATGACTCTAGTGCTAGTTTGTGGTTTTAGTATAAGAACAAACATGCAATGACTCTAGTGGTTGATCCATGTGTGGTTTGTGGAAATAACACACATACAATGACTCTAGTGGTTGATCCATGTGTGGTTTGTGGAAATAACACACATGCAATGAATCTAGTGGGTCAACATGTTGTTTTAGTATAAGAACACACATGCAATGACTCTAGTGGTTGATCCATGTGTGGTTTGTGGAAAGAACACACATGCAATGACCACTAGTGGATCCATGTGTGGTTTGTGGAAAAGAACACACATGCAATGACTCTAGTGCTGGTTTGTGGTTTTAGTATAAAAACACACATGCAATGACTCTAGTGGTTGATCCATGTGTGGTTTGTGGAAATAACACACATGCAATGACTCTAGTGGTTGATCCATGTGTGGTTTGTGGAAAGAACACACATGCAATGACTCTGGTTGATCCATACGTGGTTTGTGGAAATAACACACATGCAATGACCACTGGTGGATCCATGTGTGGTTTGTGGAAAAGAACTCACATGCAATGACTCTAGTGCTAGTTTGTGGTTTTAGTATAAGAACAAACATGCAATGACTCTAGTGGTTGATCCATGTGTGGTTTGTGGAAATAACACACATACAATGACTCTAGTGGTTGATCCATGTGTGGTTTGTGGAAATAACACACATGCAATGAATCTAGTGGGTCAACATGTTGTTTTAGTATAAGAACACACATGCAATGACTCTAGTGGTTGATCCATGTGTGGTTTGTGGAAAGAACACACATGCAATGACACTAGTGGATCCATGTGTGGTTTGTGGAAAAGAACACACATGCAATGACTCTAGTGCTGGTTTGTGGTTTTAGTATAAGAACACACATGCAATGACTCTAGTGGTTGATCCATGTGTGGTTTCTGGAAATAACACACATGCAATGACTCTAGTGGTTGATCCATGTGTGGTTTGTGGAAAGAACACACATGCAATGACTCTGGTTGATCCATACGTGGTTTGTGGAAATAACACACATGCAATGACCACTGGTGGATCCATGTGTGGTTTGTGGAAAAGAACTCACATGCAATGACTCTAGTGCTAGTTTGTGGTTTTAGTATAAGAACAAACATGCAATGACTCTAGTGGTTGATCCATGTGTGGTTTGTGGAAATAACACATACAATGACTCTAGTGGTTGATCCATGTGTGGTTTGTGGAAATAACACACATGCAATGAATCTAGTGGGTCAACATGTTGTTTTAGTATAAGAACACACATGCAATGACTCTAGTGGTTGATCCATGTGTGGTTTGTGGAAAGAACACACATGCAATGACCACTAGTGGATCCATGTGTGGTTTGTGGAAAAGAACACACATGCAATGACTCTAGTGCTGGTTTGTGGTTTTAGTATAAAAACACACATGCAATGACTCTAGTGGTTGATCCATGTGTTAGTTGTGGAAATAACACATGCAATGACTCTAGTGGTTGATCCATGTGTGGTTTGTGGAAAGAACACACATGCAATGACTCTGGTTGATCCATACGTGGTTTGTGGAAATAACACACATGCAATGACCACTGGTGGATCCATGTGTGGTTTGTGGAAAAGAACTCACATGCAATGACTCTAGTGCTAGTTTGAGGTTTTAGTATAAGAACAAACATGCAATGACTCTAGTGGTTGATCCATGTGTGGTTTGTGGAAATAACACACATACAATGACTCTAGTGGTTGATCCATGTGTGGTTTGTGGAAATAACACACATGCAATGAATCTAGTGGGTCAACATGTTGTTTTAGTATAAGAACACACATGTAATGACTCTAGTGGTTGATCCATGTGTGGTTTGTGGAAAGAAAACACATGCAATGACCACTAGTGGATCCATGTGTGGTTTGTGGAAAATAACACACATGCAATGACTCTAGTGCTGGTTTGTGGTTTTAGTATAAGAACAAACATGCAATGACTCTAGTGGTTGATCCATGTTTGTTTGTGGAAATAACACACATGCAATGACTCTAGTGGTTGATCCATGTGTGGTTTGTGAAAAGAACACACATGCAATGACTCTAGTGTTGGTTTTAGTATAAGAACAAACATGCAATGACTTTAGTGGTTGATCCATGTGTGGTTTGTGGAAATAACACACATACAATGACTCTAGTGGTTGATCCATGTGTGGTTTGTGGAAATAACACACATGCAATGACTCTAGTGGGTCCATATGTGGTCTTAGTATAAGAACACACATGCAATGACTCTAGTGGTTGATCCATGTTTGTTCGTGGAAATAACACACATGCAATGACTCTAGTGGTTGATCCATGTGTGGTTTGTGAAAAGAACACACATGCAATGACTCTAGTGTTGGTTTTAGTATAAGAACAAACATGCAATGACTCTAGTGGTTGATCTATGTGTGGTTTGTGGAAATAACACACATACAATGACTCTAGTGGTTGATCCATGTGTGGTTTGTGGAAATAACACACATGCAATGACTCTAGTGGGTCCACATGTGGTTTTAGTATAAGAACACACATGCAATGACTCTAGTGGTTGATCCATGTGTGGTTTGTGGAAAGAACACACATGCAATGACCACTAGTGGATCCATGTGTGGTTTGTGGAAAATAACACACATGCAATGACTCAAGTGCTGGTTTGTGGTTTTAGTATAAGAACAAACATGCAATGACTCTAGTGGTTGATCCATGTGTGGTTTGTGGAAAGAACACACATGCAATGACTCTGGTTGATCCATATGTGGTTTGTGGAAAGAACACACATGCAATGACCACTGGTGGATCCATGTGGGTTTGCGGAAAAGAACACACATGCAATGACTCTAGTGCTGGTTTGTGGTTTTAGTATAAGAACAAACATGCAATGACTCTAGTGGTTAATCCATGGTGGGATTGTGGAAAGAACACACATGCAATGACTCTGGTTGATCCATATGTGGTTTGTGGAAAGAACACACATGCAATGACCACTGGTGGATCCATGTGTGGTTTGTGGAAAAGAACACACATGCAATGACTCTAGTGCTGGTTTGTGGTTTTAGTATAAGAACAAACATGCAATGACTCTAGTGGTTGATCCATGTGTGGTTTGTGGAAAGAACACACATGCAATGACTCTAGTGGTTGATCCATGTGTGGTTTGTGGAAATAACACACATGCAATGACCACTAATGGTGGATCCATGTGTGGTTTGTGGAAATAACACACATGCAATGACTCTATTGCTGGTTTGTGGTTTTAGTATAAGAACAAACATGCAATGACTCTAGTGGTTGATCCATGTGTGGTTTGTGGAAAGAACACACATGCAATGACTCTAGTTGTTCCATATGTGGTTTGTGGAAAGAACACACATGCAATGACCACTGGTGGATCCATGTGTGGTTTGTGGAAAAGAACACACATGCAATGACTCTAGTGCTGGTTTGTGGTTTTAGTATAAGAACACATGCAATGACTCTAGTGGTTGATCCATGTGTGGTTTGTGGAAATAACACACATGCAATGACTCTAGTGGTTGATCCATGTGTGGTTTGTGGAAAGAACACACATGCAATGACTTTGGTTGATCCATACGTGGTTTGTGGAAATAACACACATGCAATGACCACTGGTGGATCCATGTGTGGTTTGTGGAAAAGAACTCACATGCAATGACTCTAGTGCTAGTTTGTGGTTTTAGTATAAGAACAAACATGCAATGACTCTAGTGGTTGATCCATGTGTGGTTTGTGGAAATAACACACATACAATGACTCTAGTGGTTGATCCATGTGTGGTTTGTGGAAATAACACACATGCAATGAATCTAGTGGGTCAACATGTTGTTTTAGTATAAGAACACACATGCAATGACTCTAGTGGTTGATCCATGTGTGGTTTGTGGAAAGAACACACATGCAATGACCACTAGTGGATCCATGTGTGGTTTGTGGAAAAGAACACACATGCAATGACTCTAGTGCTGGTTTGTGGTTTTAGTATAAGAACACACATGCAATGACTCTAGTGGTTGATCCATGTGTGGTTTCTGGAAATAACACACATGCAATGACTCTAGTGGTTGATCCATGTGTGGTTTGTGGAAAGAACACACATGCAATGACTGGTTGATCCATCGTGGTTTGTGGAAATAACACACATGCAATGACCATGGTGGATCCATGTGTGGTTTGTGGAAAAGAACTCACATGCAATGACTCTAGTGCTAGTTTGTGGTTTTAGTATAAGAACAAACATGCAATGACTCTAGTGGTTGATCCATGTGTGGTTTGTGGAAATAACACACATACAATGACTCTAGTGGTTGATCCATGTGTGGTTTGTGGAAATAACACACATGCAATGAATCTAGTGGGTCAACATGTTGTTTTAGTATAAGAACACACATGCAATGACTCTAGTGGTTGATCCATGTGTGGTTTGTGGAAAGAACACACATGCAATGACCACTAGTGGATCCATGTGTGGTTTGTGGAAAAGAACACACATGCAATGACTCTAGTGCTGGTTTGTGGTTTTAGTATAAAACACACATGCAATGACTCTAGTGGTTGATCCATGTGTGGTTTGTGGAAATAACACACATGCAATGACTCTAGTGGTTGATCCATGTGTGGTTTGTGGAAAGAACACACATGCAATGACTCTGGTTGATCCATACGTGGTTTGTGGAAATAACACACATGCAATGACCACTGGTGGATCCATGTGTGGTTTGTGGAAAAGAACTCACATGCAATGACTCTAGTGTAGTTTGAGGTTTTAGTATAAGAACAAACATGCAATGACTCTAGTGGTTGATCCATGTGTGGTTTGTGGAAATAACACACATACAATGACTCTAGTGGTTGATCCATGTGTGGTTTGTGGAAATAACACACATGCAATGAATCTAGTGGGTCAACATGTTGTTTTAGTATAAGAACACACATGCAATGACTCTAGTGGTTGATCCATGTGTGGTTTGTGGAAAGAACACACATGCAATGACCACTAGTGGATCCATGTGTGGTTTGTGGAAAATAACACACATGCAATGACTCTAGTGCTGGTTTGTGGTTTTAGTATAAGAACAAACATGCAATGACTCTAGTGGTTGATCCATGTGTGGTTTGTGGAAAGAACACACATGCAATGACTCTGGTTGATCCATATGTGGTTTGCGGAAAGAACACACATGCAATGACCACTGGTGGATCCATGTGTGGTTTGTGGAAAAGAACACACATGCAATGACTCTAGTGCTGGTTTGTGGTTTTAGTATAAGAACAAACATGCAATGACTAGTGGTTGATCCATGTGTGGTTTGTGGAAAGAACACACATGCAATGACTCTGGTTGATCCATATGTGGTTTGTGGAAAGAACACACATGCAATGACCACTGGTGGATCCATGTGTGGTTTGTGGAAAAGAACACACATGCAATGACTCTAGTGCTGGTTTGTGGTTTTAGTATAAGAACAAACATGCAATGACTCTAGTGGTTGATCCATGTGTGGTTTGTGGAAAGAACACACATGCAATGACTCTAGTGGTTTATCCATGTGTGGTTTGTGGAAACAACACACATGCAATGACCACTAGTGGATCCATGTGTGGTTTGTGGAAAAGAACACACATGCAATGACTCTAGTGCTGGTTTGTGGTTTTAGTATAAGAACAAACATGCAATGACTCTAGTGGTTGATCCATGTGTGGTTTGTGGAAAGAACACACATGCAATGACTCTGGTTGATCCATATGTGGTTTGTGGAAAGAACACACATGCAATGACCACTGGTGGATCCATGTGTGGTTTGTGGAAAAGAACACACATGCAATGACTCTAGTACTGGTTTGTGGTTTTACTATAAGAACACACATGCAATGACTCTAGTGGTTGATCCATGTGTGGTTTGTGGAAAGAACACACATGCAATGACTCTAGTTGTTCCATATGTGGTTTGTGGAAAGAACACACATGCAATGACCACTGGTTGATCCATGTGTGGTTTGTGGAAAAGAACACACATGCAATGACTCTAGTACTGGTTTGTGGTTTTACTATAAGAACACACATGCAATGACTCTAGTGGTTGATCCATGTGTGGTTTGTGGAAAGAACACACATGCAATGACTCTAGTTGTTCCATATGTGGTTTGTGGAAAGAACACACATGAATGACCACTGGTGGATCCATGTGTGGTTTGTGGAAAAGAACACACATGCAATGACTCTAGTGCTGGTTTGTGGTTTTAGTATAAGAACAAACATGCAATGAATCTAGTGGTTGATCCATGTGTGGTTTGTGGAAAGAACACACATGCAATGACTCTAGTGGTTGATCCATGTGTGGTTTGTGGAAATAACACACATGCAATGACTCTTGGTGGTCCAATTTTGTGTTTGTTGCAAAGAACACACATGCAATGACTCTAGTGCTGGTTTGTGGTTTTAGTATAAGAACAAACATGCAATGACTCTAGTGGTTGATCCATGTTTGTTTGTGGAAATAACACACATGCAATGACTCTAGTTTTTGATCCATGTGTGGTTTGTGAAAAGAACACACATGCAATGACTCTAGTGTTGGTTTTAGTATAAGAACAAACATGCAATGACTTTAGTGGTTGATCCATGTGTGGTTTGTGGAAATAACACACATACAATGACTCTAGTGGTTGATCCATGTGTGGTTTGTGGAAATAACACACATGCAATGACTCTAGTGGGTCCACATGTGGTTTTAGTATAAGAACACACATGCAATGACTCTAGTGGTTGATCCATGTTTGTTTGTGGAAATAACACACATGCAATGACTCTAGTGGTTGATCCATGTGTGGTTTGTGAAAAGAACACACATGCAATGACTCTAGTGTTGGTTTTAGTATAAGAACAAACATGCAATGACTCTAGTGGTTGATCTATGTGTGGTTTGTGGAAATAACACACATACAATGACTCTAGTGGTTGATCCATGTGTGGTTTCTGGAAATAACACACATGCAATGACTCTAGTGGTTGATCCATGTGTGGTTTGTGGAAAGAACACACATGCAATGACTCTAGTACTGGTTTGTGGTTTTACTATAAGAACACACATGCAATGACTCTAGTGGTTGATCCATGTGTGGTTTGTGGAAAGAACACACATGCAATGACTCTGGTTGATCCATACGTGGTTTGTGGAAATAACACACATGCAATGACCACTGGTGGATCCATGTGTGGTTTGTGGAAAAGAACTCACATGCAATGACTCTAGTGCTAGTTTGTGGTTTTAGTATAAGAACAAACATGCAATGACTCTAGTGGTTGATCCATGTGTGGTTTGTGGAAATAACACACATACAATGACTCTAGTGGTTGATCCATGTGTGGTTTGTGGAAATAACACACATGCAATGAATCTAGTGGGTCAACATGTTGTTTTAGTATAAGAACACACATGCAATGACTCTAGTGGTTGATCCATGTGTGGTTTGTGGAAAGAACACACATGCAATGACCACTAGTGGATCCATGTGTGGTTTGTGGAAAAGAACACACATGCAATGACTCTAGTGCTGGTTTGTGGTTTTAGTATAAGAACACACATGCAATGACTCTAGTGGTTGATCCATGTGTGGTTTGTGGAAATAACACACATGCAATGACTCTAGTGGTTGATCCATGTGTGGTTTGTGGAAAGAACACACATGCAATGACTCTGGTTGATCCATATGTGGTTTGTGGAAATAACACACATGCAATGACCACTGGTGGATCCATGTGTGGTTTGTGGAAAAGAACTCACATGCAATGACTCTAGTGCTAGTTTGAGGTTTTAGTATAAGAACAAACATGCAATGACTCTAGTGGTTGATCCATGTGTGGTTTGTGGAAATAACACACATACAATGACTCTACTGGTTGATCCATGTGTGGTTTGTGGAAATAACACACATGCAATGAATCTAGTGGGTCAACATGTTGTTTTAGTATAAGAACACACATGCAATGACTCTAGTGGTTGATCCATGTGTGGTTTGTGGAAAGAACACACATGCAATGACCACTAGTGGATCCATGTGTGGTTTGTGGAAAATAACACACATGCAATGACTCTAGTGCTGGTTTGTGGTTTTAGTATAAGAACAAACATGCAATGACTCTAGTGGTTGATCCATGTGTGGTTTGTGGAAAGAACACACATGCAATGACTCTGGTTGATCCATATGTGGTTTGCGGAAAGAACACACATGCAATGACCACTGGTGGATCCATGTGTGTTTTGTGGAAAAGAACACACATGCAATGACTCTAGTGCTGGTTTGTGGTTTTAGTATAAGAACAAACATGCAATGACTAGTGGTTGATCCATGTGTGGTTTGTGGAAAGAACACACATGCAATGACTCTAGTTGATCCATATGTGGTTTGTGGAAAGAACACACATGCAATGACCACTGGTGGATCCATGTGTGGTTTGTGGAAAGAACACACATGCAATGACTCTAGTGCTGGTTTGTGGTTTTAGTATAAGAACGAACATGCAATGACTCTAGTGGTTGATCCATGTGTGGTTTGTGGAAAGAACACACATGCAATGACTCTAGTGGTTGATCCATGTGTGGTTTGTGGAAACAACACACATGCAATGACCACTAGTGGATCCATGTGTGGTTTGTGGAAAAGAACACACATGCAATGACTCTAGTGCTGGTTTGTGGTTTTAGTATAAGAACAAACATGCAATGACTCTAGTGGTTGATCCATGTGTGGTTTGTGGAAAGAACACACATGCAATGACTCTGGTTGATCCATATGTGGTTTTTGGAAAGAACACACATGCAATGACCACTGGTGGATCCATGTGTGGTTTGTGGAAAAGAACACACATGCAATGACTCTAGTACTGGTTTGTGGTTTTACTATAAGAACACACATGCAATGACTCTAGTGGTTGATCCATGTGTGGTTTGTGGAAAGAACACACATGCAATGACTCTAGTTGTTCCATATGTGGTTTGTGGAAAGA
Source organism: Avena insularis (assembly GCA_023614405.1). NCBI lineage: Eukaryota > Viridiplantae > Streptophyta > Magnoliopsida > Poales > Poaceae > Avena > Avena insularis. Next base: position 26,333 of record JAJUPC010000424.1, read on the forward strand.
ACACACATGCAATGACCACTGGTGGATCCATGTGTGGTTTGTGGAAAAGAACACACATGCAATGACTCTAGTGCTGGTTTGTGGTTTTAGTATAAGAACAAACATGCAATGAATCTAGTGGTTGATCCATGTGTGGTTTGTGGAAAGAACACACATGCAATGACTCTAGTGGTTGATCCATGTGTGGTTTGTGGAAATAACACACATGCAATGACCACTGGTGGATCCATGTGTGGTTTGTGGAAAAGAACACACATGCAATGACTCTAGTGCTGGTTTGTGGTTTTAGTATAAGAACAAACATGCAATGACTCTAGTGGTTGATCCATGTTTGTTTGTGGAAATAACACACATGCAATGACTCTAGTGTTTGATCCATGTGTGGTTTGTGAAAAGAACACACATGCAATGACTCTAGTGTTGGTTTTAGTATAAGAACAAACATGCAATGACTTTAGTGGTTGATCCATGTGTGGTTTGTGGAAATAACACACATACAATGACTCTAGTGGTTGATCCATGTGTGGTTTGTGGAAATAACACACATGCAATGACTCTAGTGGGTCCACATGTGGTTTTAGTATAAGAACACACATGCAATGACTCTAGTGGTTGATCCATGTTTATTTGTGGAAATAACACACATGCAATGACTCTAGTGGTTGATCCATGTGTGGTTTGTGAAAGGAACACACATGCAATGACTCTAGTGTTGGTTTTAGTATAAGAACAAACATGCAATGACTCTAGTGGTTGATCTATGTGTGGTTTGTGGAAATAACACACATACAATGACTCTAGTGGTTGATCCATATGTGGTTTGTGGAAATAACACACATGCAATGACTCTAGTGGGTCCACATGTGGTTTTAGTATAAGAACACACATGCAATGACTCTAGTGGTTGATCCATGTGTGGTTTGTGGAAAGAACACACATGCAATGACCACTAGTGGATCCATGTGTGGTTTGTGGAAAATAACACACATGCAATGACTCAAGTGCTGGTTTGTGGTTTTAGTATAAGAACAAACATGCAATGACTCTAGTGGTTAATCCATGTGTGGTTTGTGGAAAGAACACACATGCAATGAATCTGGTTGATCCATATGTGGTTTGTGGAAAGAACACATGCAATGACCACTGGTGGATCCATGTGGGGTTTGTGGAAAGAACACACATGCAATGACTCTAGTGCTGGTTTGTGGTTTTAGTATAAGAACAAACATGCAATGACTCTAGTGGTTGATCCATGTGTGGTTTGTGGAAAGAACACACATGCAATGACTCTGGTTGATCCATATGTGGTTTGTGGAAAGAACACACATGCAATGACCACTGGTGGATCCATGTGTGGTTTGTGGAAAAGAACACACATGCAATGACTCTAGTGCTGGTTTGTGGTTTTAGTATAAGAACAAACATGCAATGACTCTAGTGGTTGATCCATGTGTGGTTTGTGGAAAGAACACACATGCAATGACTCTAGTGGTTGATCCATGTGTGGTTTGTGGAAATAACACACATGCAATGACCACTGGTGGATCCATGTGTGGTTTGTGGAAAAGAACACACATGCAATGACTCTATTGCTGGTTTGTGGTTTTAGTATAAGAACAAACATGCAATGACTCTAGTGGTTGATCCATGTGTGGTTTGTGGAAAGAACACACATGCAATGACTCTGGTTGTTCCATATGTGGTTTGTGGAAAGAACACACATGCAATGACCACTGGTGGATCCATGTGTGGTTTGTGGAAAGAACACACATGCAATGACTCTAGTGCTGGTTTGTGGTTTTAGTATAAGAACACACATGCAATGACTCTAGTGGTTGATCCATGTGTGGTTTGTGGAAATAACACACATGCAATGACTCTAGTGGTTGATCCATGTGTGGTTTGTGGAAAGAACACACATGCAATGACTCTGGTTGATCCATACGTGGTTTGTGGAAATAACACACATGCAATGACCACTGGTGGATCCATGTGTGGTTTGTGGAAAATAACTCACATGCAATGACTCTAGTGCTAGTTTGTGGTTTTAGTATAAGAACAAACATGCAATGACTCTAGTGGTTGATCCATGTGTGGTTTGTGGAAATAACACACATACAATGACTCTAGTGGTTGATCCATGTGTGGTTTGTGGAAATAACACACATGCAATGAATCTAGTGGGTCAACATGTTGTTTTAGTATAAGAACACACATGCAATGACTCTAGTGGTTGATCCATGTGTGGTTTGTGGAAAGAAAACACATGCAATGACCACTAGTGGATCCATGTGTGGTTTGTGGAAAAGAACACACATGCAATGACTCTAGTGCTGGTTTGTGGTTTTAGTATAAGAACACACATGCAATGACTCTAGTGGTTGATCCATGTGTGGTTTGTGGAAATAACACAGACAATGACTCTAGTGGTTGATCCATGTGTGGTTTGTGGAAATAACAGACATGCAATGAATCTAGTGGGTCCACATGTTGTTTTAGTATAAGAACACACATGCAATGACTCTAGTGGTTGATCCATGTGTGGTTTGTGGAAAGAACACACATGCAATGACCACTAGTGGATCCATGTGTGGTTTGTGGAAAATAACACACATGCAATGACTCTAGTGCTGGTTTGTGGTTTTAGTATAAGAACAAACATGCAATGACTCTAGTGGTTGATCCATGTGTGGTTTGTGGAAAGAACACACATGCAATGGCTCTGGTTGATCCATATGTGGTTTGCGGAAAGAACACACATGCAATGACCACTGGTGGATCCATGTGTGGTTTGTGGAAAAGAACACACATGCAATGACTCTAGTGCTGGTTTGTGGTTTTAGTATAAGAACAAACATGCAATGACTAGTGGTTGATCCATGTGTGGTTTGTGGAAAGAACACACATGCAATGACTCTGGTTGATCCATATGTGGTTTGTGGAAAGAACACACATGCAATGACCACTGGTGGATCCATGTGTGGTTTGTGGAAAAGAACACACATGCAATGACTCTAGTTCTGGTTTGTGGTTTTAGTAAAAGAACAAACATGCAATGACTCTAGTGGTTGATCCATGTGTGGTTTGTGGAAAGAACACACATGCAATGACTCTAGTGGTTGATCCATGTGTGGTTTGTGGAAATAACACACATGCAATGACCACTAGTGGATCCATGTGTGGTTTGTGGAAAAGAACACACATGCAATGACTCTAGTGCTGGTTTGTGGTTTTAGTATAAGAACAAACATGCAATGACTCTAGTGGTTGATCCATGTGTGGTTTGTGGAAAGAACACACAGGCAATGACTCTGGTTGATCCATATGTGGTTTGTGGAAAGAACACATATGCAATGACCACTGCTGGATCCATGTGTGGTTTGTGGAAAAGAACACACATGCAATGACTCTAGTACTGGTTTGTGGTTTTACTATAAGAACACACATGCAATGACTCTAGTGGTTGATCCATGTGTGGTTTGTGGAAAGAACACACAAAATGCAATGACTCTAGTGGTTGATCCATATGTGGTTTGTGGAAATAACACACATGCAATGACTCTAGTGGGTCCACATGTGGTTTTAGTATAAGAACACACATGCAATGACTCTAGTGGTTGATCCATGTGTGGTTTGTGGAAAGAACACACATGCAATGACCACTAGTGGATCCATGTGTGGTTTGTGGAAAATAACACACATGCAATGACTCAAGTGCTGGTTTGTGGTTTTAGTATAAGAACAAACATGCAATGACTCTAGTGGTTAATCCATGTGTGGTTTGTGGAAAGAACACACATGCAATGAATCTGGTTGATCCATATGTGGTTTGTGGAAAGAACACACATGCAATGACCACTGGTGGATCCATGTGGGGTTTGTGGAAAAGAACACACATGCAATGACTCTAGTGCTGGTTTGTGGTTTTAGTATAAGAACAAACATGCAATGACTCTAGTGGTTGATCCATGTGTGGTTTGTGGAAAGAACACACATGCAATGACTCTGGTTGATCCATATGTGGTTTGTGGAAAGAACACACATGCAATGACCACTGGTGGATCCATGTGTGGTTTGTGGAAAAGAACACACATGCAATGACTCTAGTGCTGGTTTGTGGTTTTAGTATAAGAACAAACATGCAATGACTCTAGTGGTTGATCCATGTGTGGTTTGTGGAAAGAACACACATGCAATGACTCTAGTGGTTGATCCATGTGTGGTTTGTGGAAATAACACACATGCAATGACCAGGAATGGATCCATGTGTGGTATGTGGAAAGAACACACATGCAATGACTCTATTGCTGGTTTGTGGTTTTAGTATAAGAACAAACATGCAATGACTCTAGTGGTTGATCCATGTGTGGTTTGTGGAAAGAACACACATGCAATGACTCTGGTTGTTCCATATGTGGTTTGTGGAAAGAACACACATGCAATGACCACTGGTGGATCCATGTGTGGTTTGTGGAAAAACAACACACATGCAATGACTCTAGTGCTGGTTTGTGGTTTTAGTATAAGAACACACATGCAATGACTCTAGTGGTTGATCCATGTGTGGTTTGTGGAAATAACACACATGCAATGACTCTAGTGGTTGATCCATGTGTGGTTTGTGGAAAGAACACACATGCAATGACTCTGGTTGATCCATACGTGGTTTGTGGAAATAACACACATGCAATGACCACTGGTGGATCCATGTGTGGTTTGTGGAAAATAACTCACATGCAATGACTCTAGTGCTAGTTTGTGGTTTTAGTATAAGAACAAACATGCAATGACTCTAGTGGTTGATCCATGTGTGGTTTGTGGAAATAACACACATACAATGACTCTAGTGGTTGATCCATGTGTGGTTTGTGGAAATAACACACATGCAATGAATCTAGTGGGTCAACATGTTGTTTTAGTATAAGAACACACATGCAATGACTCTAGTGGTTGATCCATGTGTGGTTTGCGGAAAGAACACACATGCAATGACCACTAGTGGATCCATGTGTGGTTTGTGGAAAAGAACACACATGCAATGACTCTAGTGCTGGTTTGTGGTTTTAGTATAAGAACACACATGCAATGACTCTAGTGGTTGATCCATGTGTGGTTTGTGGAAATAACACACATACAATGACTCTAGTGGTTGATCCATGTGTGGTTTGTGGAAATAACAGACATGCAATGAATCTAGTGGGTCCACATGTTGTTTTAGTATAAGAACACACATGCAATGACTCTAGTGGTTGATCCATGTGTGGTTTGTGGAAAGAACACACATGCAATGACCACTAGTGGATCCATGTGTGGTTTGTGGAAAATAACACACATGCAATGACTCTAGTGCTGGTTTGTGGTTTTAGTATAAGAACAAACATGCAATGACTCTAGTGGTTGATCCATGTGTGGTTTGTGGAAAGAACACACATGCAATGGCTCTGGTTGATCCATATGTGGTTTGCGGAAAGAACACACATGCAATGACCACTGGTGGATCCATGTGTGGTTTGTGGAAAAGAACACACATGCAATGACTCTAGTGCTGGTTTGTGGTTTTAGTATAAGAACAAACATGCAATGACTAGTGGTTGATCCATGTGTGGTTTGTGGAAAGAACACACATGCAATGACTCTGGTTGATCCATATGTGGTTTGTGGAAAGAACACACATGCAATGACCACTGGTGGATCCATGTGTGGTTTGTGGAAAAGAACACACATGCAATGACTCTAGTGCTGGTTTGTGGTTTTAGTATAAGAACAAACATGCAATGACTCTAGTGGTTGATCCATGTGTGGTTTGTGGAAAGAACACATGCAATGACTCTAGTGGTTGATCCATGTGTGGTTTGTGGAAATAACACACATGCAATGACCACTAGTGGATCCATGTGTGGTTTGTGGAAAAGAACACACATGCAAAGACTCTAGTGCTGGTTTGTGGTTTTAGTATAAGAACAAACATGCAATGACTCTAGTGGTTGATCCATGTGTGGTTTGTGGAAAGAACACACAGGCAATGACTCTAGTTGATCCATATGTGGTTTGTGGAAAGAACACACATGCAATGACCACTGGTGGAACCATGTGTGGTTTCTGGAAAAGAACACACATGCAATGACTCTAGTGCTGGTGTGTGGTTTTAGTATAAGAACAAACATGCAATGACTCTAGTGGTTAATCCATGTGTGGTTTGTGGAAAGAACACACATGTAATGACCACTAGTGGATCCATGTGTAGTTTGTGGAAAAGAACACACATGCAATGACTCTAGTACTGGTTTGTGGTTTTGGTATAAGAACACACATGCAATGACTCTAGTGGTTGATCCATGTGTGGTTTGTGGAAAGAACACACATGCAATGAATCTGGTTGATCCATATGTGGTTTGTGGAAAGAACACACATGCAATGACCACTGGTGGATCCATGTGGGGTTTGTGGAAAAGAACACACATGCAATGACTCTAGTGCTGGTTTGTGGTTTTAGTATAAGAACAAACATGCAATGACTCTAGTGGTTGATCCATGTGTGGTTTGTGGAAAGAACACACATGCAATGACTCTGGTTGATCCATATGTGGTTTGTGGAAAGAACACACATGCAATGACCACTGGTGGATCCATGTGTGGTTTGTGGAAAGAACACACATGCAATGACTCTAGTGCTGGTTTGTGGTTTTAGTATAAGAACAAACATGCAATGACTCTAGTGGTTGATCCATGTGTGGTTTGTGGAAAGAACACACATGCAATGACTCTAGTGGTTGATCCATGTGTGGTTTGTGGAAATAACACACATGCAATGACCACGGGTGGATCCATGTGTGGTTTGTGGAAAAGAACACACATGCAATGACTCTATTGCTGGTTTGTGGTTTTAGTATAAGAACAAACATGCAATGACTCTAGTGGTTGATCCATGTGTGGTTTGTGGAAAGAACACACATGCAATGACTCTGGTTGTTCCATATGTGGTTTGTGGAAAGAACACACATGCAATGACCACTGGTGGATCCATGTGTGGTTTGTGGAAAAGAACACACATGCAATGACTCTAGTGCTGGTTTGTGGTTTTAGTATAAGAACACACATGCAATGACTCTAGTGGTTGATCCATGTGTGGTTTGTGGAAATAACACACATGCAATGACTCTAGTGGTTGATCCATGTGTGGTTTGTGGAAAGAACACACATGCAATGACTCTGGTTGATCCATACGTGGTTTGTGGAAATAACACACATGCAATGACCACTGGTGGATCCATGTGTGGTTTGTGGAAAATAACTCACATGCAATGACTCTAGTGCTAGTTTGTGGTTTTAGTATAAGAACAAACATGCAATGACTCTAGTGGTTGATCCATGTGTGGTTTGTGGAAATAACACACATACAATGACTCTAGTGGTTGATCCATGTGTGGTTTGTGGAAATAACACACATGCAATGAATCTAGTGGGTCAACATGTTGTTTTAGTATAAGAACACACATGCAATGACTCTAGTGGTTGATCCATGTGTGGTTTGCGGAAAGAACACACATGCAATGACCACTAGTGGATCCATGTGTGGTTTGTGGAAAAGAACACACATGCAATGACTCTAGTGCTGGTTTGTGGTTTTAGTATAAGAACACACATGCAATGACTCTAGTGGTTGATCCATGTGTGGTTTGTGGAAATAACACACATACAATGACTCTAGTGGTTGATCCATGTGTGGTTTGTGGAAATAACAGACATGCAATGAATCTAGTGGGTCCACATGTTGTTTTAGTATAAGAACACACATGCAATGACTCTAGTGGTTGATCCATGTGTGGTTTGTGGAAAGAACACACATGCAATGACCACTAGTGGATCCACATGTGTGGTTTGTGGAAAGAACACACATGCAATGACTCTAGTGCTGGTTTGTGGTTTTAGTATAAGAACAAACATGCAATGACTCTAGTGGTTGATCCATGTGTGGTTTGTGGAAAGAACACACATGCAATGGCTCTGGTTGATCCATATGTGGTTTGTGGAAAGAACACACATGCAATGACCACTGGTGGGTCCACATGTGTGGTTTGTGGAAAGAACAGACATGCAATGACTAGTGGTGGATCCATGTGTGGTTTGTCGAATAGAACACACATGCAATGACTCTAGTGCTGGTTTGTTGTTTAGTATAATAACAAACATACAATGACTCTAGTGGTTGATCCATGTGTGGTTTGTGGAAAGAACATACATGCAATGACTCTAGTGGTTGATCCATGTGTGGTTTGTGGAAAGAACACACATGCAATGACCACTAGTGGATCCATGTGTGGTTTGTGGAAAGAACAAACATGCAAAGACTCTAGTGCTGGTTTGTGGTTTTAGTATAAGAACAAACATGCAATGACTCTAGTGGTTGATCCATGTGTGGTTTGTGGAAAGAACACACAGGCAATGACTCTGGTTGATCCATGTGTGGTTTGTGGAAAGAACACACATGCAATGACTCTAGTACTGGTTTGTGGTTTTACTATAAGAACACACATGCAATGACTCTAGTGGTTGATCCATGTGTGGTTTGTGGAAAGAACACACAAAATGCAATGACTCTAGTTGTTCCATATGTGGTTTGTGGAAAGAACACACATGCAATGACCACTGGTGGATCCATGTGTGGTTTGTGGAAAAGAACACACATGCAATGACTCTAGTGCTGGTTTGTGGTTTTAGTATAAGAACAAACATGCAATGACTCTAGTGGTTGATCCATGTGTGGTTTGTGGAAAAGACCACACATGCAATGACTCTAGTGGTTGATCCATGTGTGGTTTGTGGAAATAACACACATGCAATGACTCTGGTTGATCCATACGTGGTTTGTGGAAATAACACACATGCAATGACCACTGGTGGATCCATGTGTGGTTTGTGGAAAAGAACACACATGCAATGACTCTAGTGCTAGTTTGTGGTTTTAGTATAAGAACAAACATGCAATGACTCTAGTGGTTTATCCATGTGTGGTTTGTGGAAATAACACACATACAATGACTCTAGTGGTTGATCCATGTGTGGTTTGTGGAAATAACAGACATGCAATGAATCTAGTGGGTCCACATGTTGTTTTAGTATAAGAACACACATGCAATGACTCTAGTGGTTGATACATGTGTGGTTTGTGGAAAGAACACATGCAATGACCACTAGTGGATCCATGTGTGGTTTGTGGAAAATAACACACATGCAATGACTCTAGTGCTGGTTTGTGGTTTTAGTATAAGAACAAACATGCAATGACTCTAGTGGTTGATCCATGTGTGGTTTGTGGAAAGAACACACATGCAATGGCTCTGGTTGATCCATATGTGGTTTGTGGAAAGAACACACATGCAATGACCACTGGTGGATCCATGTGTGGTTTGTGGAAAGAACACACATGCAATGACTCTAGTGCTGGTTTGTGGTTTTAGTATAAGAACAAACATGCAATGACTAGTGGTTGATCCATGTGTGGTTTGTGGAAAGAACACACATGCAATGACTCTGGTTGATCCATATGTGGTTTGTGGAAAGAACACACATGTAATGACCACTGGTGGATCCATGTGTGGTTTGTGGAAAGAACACACATGCAATGACTCTAGTGCTGGTTTGTGGTTTTAGTATAAGAACAAACATGCAATGACTCTAGTGGTTGATCCATGTGTGGTTTGTGGAAAGAACACACATGCAATGACTCTAGTGGTTGATCCATGTGTGGTTTGTGGAAATAACACACATGCAATGACCACTAGTGGATCCATGTGTGGTTTGTGGAAAAGAACACACATGCAATGACTCTAGTGCTGGTTTGTGGTTTTAGTATAAGAACAAACATGCAATGACTCTAGTGGTTGATCCATGTGTGGTTTGTGGAAAGAACACACAGGCAATGACTCTGGTTGATCCATATGTGGTTTGTGGAAAGAACACACATGCAATGACCACTGCTGGATCCATGTGTGGTTTGTGGAAAAGAACACACATGCAATGACTCTAGTACTGCTTTGTGGTTTTACTATAAGAACACACATGCAATGACTCTAGTGGTTGATCCATGTGTGGTTTGTGGAAAGAACACACATGCAATGACTCTAGTTGTTCCATATGTGGTTTGTGGAAAGAACACACATGCAATGACCACTGGTGGATCCATGTGTGGTTTGTGGAAAAGAACACACATGCAATGACTCTAGTGCTGGTTTGTGGTTTTAGTATAAGAACACACATGCAATGACTCTAGTGGTTGATCCATGTGTGGTTTGTGGAAATAACACACATGCAATGACTCTAGTGGTTGATCCATGTGTGGTTTGTGGAAAGAAGACACATGCAATGACTCTGGTTGATCCATACGTGGTTTGTGGAAATAACACACATGCAATGACCACTGGTGGATCCATGTGTGGTTTGTGGAAAAGAACACACATGCAATGACTCTTGTGCTAGTTTGTGGTTTTAGTATAAGAACAAACATGCAATGACTCTAGTGGTTGATCCATGTGTGGTTTGTGGAAATAACACACATACAATGACTCTAGTGGTTGATCCATGTGTGGTTTGTGGAAATAACACACATGCAATGAATCTAGTGGGTCCACATGTTGTTTTAGTATAAGAACACACATGCAATGACTCTAGTGGTTGATCCATGTGTGGTTTGTGGAAAGAACACACATGCAATGACCACTAGTGGATCCATGTGTGGTTTGTGGAAAATAACACACATGCAATGACTCTAGTGCTGGTTTGTGGTTTTAGTATAAGAACAAACATGCAATGACTCTAGTGGTTGATCCATGTGTGGTTTGTGGAAAGAACAGACATGCAATGACTCTGGTTGATCCATATGTGGTTTGCGGAAAGAACACACATGCAATGACCACTGGTGGATCCATGTGTGGTTTGTGGAAAAGAACACACATGCAATGACTCTAGTGCTGGTTTGTGGTTTTAGTATAAGAACAAACATGCAATGACTAGTGGTTGATCCATGTGTGGTTTGTGGAAAGAACACACATGCAATGACTCTGGTTGATCCATATGTGGTTTGTGGAAAGAACACACATGCAATGACCACTGGTGGATCCATGTGTGGTTTGTGGAAAAGAACACACATGCAATGACTCTAGTGCTGGTTTGTGGTTTTAGTATAAGAACAAACATGCAATGACTCTAGTGGTTGATCCATGTGTGGTTTGTGGAAAGAACACACATGCAATGACTCTAGTGGTTGATCCATGTGTGGTTTGTGGAAATAACACACATGCAATGACCACTAGTGGATCCATGTGTGGTTTGTGGAAAAGAACACACATGCAATGACTCTAGTGTTGGTTTGTGGTTTTAGTATAAGAACAAACATGCAATGACTCTAGTGGTTGATCCATGTGTGGTTTGTGGAAAGAACACACATGCAATGACTCTGGTTGATCCATACGTGGTTTGTGGAAAGAACACACATGCAATGACCACTGGTGGATCCATGTGTGGTTTATGGAAAAGAACACACATGCAATGACTCTAGTACTGGTTTGTGGTTTTACTATAAGAACACACATGCAATGACTCTAGTGGTTGATCCATGTGTGGTTTGTGGAAATAACACACATGCAATGACTCTAGTGGTTGATCCATGTGTGGTTTGTGGAAAGAACACACATGCAATGACTCTAGTGGTTGATCCATGTTTGTTTGTGGTTTTAGTATAAGAACAAACATCCTCTCTCTCTCTCTCTCTCTCTCTCTCTCTCTCTCTCGTAGAAGCCCAAACGTGTGCCCACTGCACTCATACGATTGGTTGTCACGGTCACCTTGGATCGTGTGCACCAACCGTTGATCCTATGTGATCCAACAAGGCTCGTTGCACATGTGGTGCCCTTCACAGGATAGCGCGAGACAGCACAGACGTCTTCCTCAACAAGACTTCTACAAGAAGGAACACGATGCCGTCCATGGAAAAAGTTGTCGAGTGGTCATGTCATGTTTAATCTAGTCTCCAAAGGCTACAAGTCTACTACACGACAACTGGTCATCCACGGACCACCGGCTATACCATTTTTACTACGCAGCACACCTGCACTCTCACTTCCGTTAGGCCCCCACCACACGAACCTTCCATACGGCAGCCGCAGCCGGAAGAGCTGTCAACCGGGGCCCTCGAGGAGGCCTAAACGTCCCCGCATTAAAAACCCAGCCTATCGGGTCCTCCATTCGCACTCATCCACTACTCTCTCTTTCCTATCCAGCAAAACACCACAATCTTGAACGTACTTGCACGAACCTTCTCCATGAAACCAGTGCGTGGGGGTGAGTGTCTAGGAATCGCCGCCAGGGTGGTGCTTTACGCGGCAGATCTGGAGGAGCATCACGCAGCACAGGTCGAGGAGGACGTGCAGCTCAACCCCTTGGGGGACCATGTGCACGCTGGTGCTGACGACTTCGGAGGCGCCGATGAGGGCATGGAGTTCGACGAACACGCTCCGCTCGTGTACCCGGAGGTACATCTATTTCTACAGGTTTCATATTTTCTGCTCGAGCTTAATCTATCCAGACATCATAAAAAAATCTAGTCCTAATGATTAGATGCAACGTACGAACCGGTACATGGAGAGATCTAGTCTGTTCTGAATGAATCCACATTATTTATTTATTAATAAGTTACCAAGAACACAAACCACATTAATTTAGGAGCGAGCTGGGGAGATAGCCGTAATGAACTGCTGAACCTGTATATACATGTTATTGCATCGAAAGTAACTTAGAATGGTGGAAGGAATATATATTTATTATTTTGCTCATTTCGGTTTGTATTCCATATATTACAGGTGTATTCAAGTGAGATGGACTCTGATAAGGAGACCAGGGACAATAAGAGCTGCCATGTCATGAAGAAGCTCAAGAGCGGGATAATCCCTTTCCGCACTCGACTTGGGGAGCTCAGGTGCCCTTTCTGTAAGAAAGGAGTCAACCCGAGGATTGCCAGCTTGATTCCGCATGCGGTTGGCATCGGTAAAAGCCCGGCTAGTAAACACAAGTCGGCGACCGAGGCTAAGCACGCTGCTTATGGCAAGTTCCTGAGGGAGTATGTCACGAACGACCTAGTGTCCCCTTACATAGGAATCGGCAACTCCTAGCCGACCAACCCCGTCACTGTGTTGGCCCGGCCACTAATAATATTTAGTTCTCTTACCGTATTTAGACCCTTAAACTATGTGGATTTCTATTTTCGTATCCTTCAAAATATATTCAAGTTCATCTGTTTATGTTGTTAAAGTTCCGGTGGCATACTCGTTATTTTGCATGGATAGAGGGGTGCCCCCGACAAATATAAGGGTGATCATGTCCGTAGATCACAGAGGATCAACAGTTGGTGGGCAAAACTGAGTACAACTGAATCGCCATGGTTAGACACGAGGGAAAAAAACGTGACTCACGGTACGCGTGTGCGGTGCACGGGGCGATAGAGGACATGTGTGGCCGTGCACGGTGCATTAGCCTACGCGGTGCACGGTAGTGCAACGAAACGATGCTTCCCTTCTCCTTTAATAGAGGCCTCCCCACTCCTACTCCCACTCATCACGCACTCTCTCACTCAACCATTTCCACTATTCCATCACCTTCTGCAAACGCCCAACAAAACCCCAACCACGCCGGCAATGGAGAAGATCGGCGTGGTGGCCATCGGCGCCTCCAAGGTAGCCGGCGAGGAGCCCACCGTCCCTGTCCCCGCATCCGCCATAGCCTCCGGCGAGGAGGCCCCCGCTGGTCTCGGACAGATCCCGCTCGGCTGGGACCCCTACGAGGAGGTTGTCTACATAAGGCCGGAGAACCCCTACGACACCAGCATTGCCGACCCGTGGTCTGAGGTAACCAGGGTTTTCTCCCCTTCCCTTGTTCTTCCCCTGTTCCCATCGTTGGATGCTAGATCGTATGTTATTAGGGCTCGACTGTTCGTATTTTTTACAGTAGCTAATCCTATTGTGTTAGATCTCGATTTTCGATGAATCCCCCTGTTCGTAGTTTGGATCAGTATTCGATTTGGTTTGTTATTTGGGGAATAATCGGGAGATCTCATTCGGTTCATTTATGCAAAAAATCAATCCCGATAATCAAAGTATCTCAATCATGTCCTTATTTTACTCTTCTGTTTTTTTTCCAACAGGAGGATAGCAGCGATCTCCGTAGCGACGACGAGTCGCAAGACACCAAGACTCGTCATGTGCTGAGGAGGCTAAAGTCCGGTAAGTACAACAACTTCTTCGCCGGTGACGTGTACAGGTGCCCCTTCTGCCCCACCAGGAGGCTCCGCGGCACGGACTTCAACTCCCTCGTGAAGCATGCCGAGGACGTGAGGACCTGCGGCGAGTCCGTGAAAGTCCACGGCTTCAGGGCCAAGCACTACGCACTCGGTCTTCACCTCTGGAACCTCCAGAAGGTGGCTATCGAGGAGGGTCGCATGCCCCCGATCAGACACAAGGTGCCCAAGGTCAAGGGGCTGGGCAGCAAGAAGTGGAGGCGCCCGGAGGAGGCGGATGCCCTCTGGCGAGAGGCCACGAGGGCCAGCGATCATTCTTTGCTGCTGCTTAAAGCGATTTCTCTTGTCTTCTTATACGTGTTGAAGCGATCATTTGTTGCTGCTTTGAGCCTAATTGTCGAACCTCGTTAAGTACCGTACTATATAACCTATATTAGCTGCTTTATCTACATCTGCTCTATTTACTGAATTTATTTATGGTGCTGGTTTGTGTTGCTGCTCTAGATTTGCTACCAGATTGGGGTAAAACGATCCCAAAAGGAACAATGAATGAAGAGAGAAGCTGCTCTAGATTCCCTACCTTTTTGGGCAAAAAACACAACTGTTAGAGAGAGAGAGGGGAAAAGGCGCTCTTTAAAAAGGCCACTTTAGGCGTCATGGCGCACGTAACGGCCAAGCCTTTGACCAGATGGCACCCCCTCTGAGCGCATGTGAGGGCTTCAGAATATCGGGAGGGCAAAATGAGGACTAACGAGACACAATGTTTCTATAGCTAAATCTGACAAAAAGCTGAATTTGGCTTTACCATGCAATTTGGCTAGAGCTCCACAATGTAGCTATTCTAAATCCCAAAACTATGTGGTGCGTTGAAACCTAATGCTTTTCCACCGACACGTGTGTTGCAAAGTTGCTTGATCGTGCATGCTTACACAAGTGGCCTACAGAGAAACTTATAGAAGCATGGGCAAACGAGCTTCATTTTGGCAAATTCGGGACAAGCTTTGCGCAATCGGCGAACTGGTCGGTGGCTGCAGGGATGCTAGGTCCATGTCTATGCTTACACTTTTTAAACTTGTTAGGAATTAATAATAACTATACACTTCCTTTTGTCCTGTCACGTTACGTCGTGTCAGCACCGTGCACCCGCTGCGGATCGGCAACGAGATGGTGGTCTACGTGACCGGTCTCTGCCACGCCAAAGCCACGTCGCACACCCGTCCCATCGCCTACCGAGACGAACACCGAATTTAATTGCTAGGGTTGGAAACCATCGGTGCTCGCCCGGTCAAACTTGCTTCCGCATGGGTATGACCGGAATATTGGTAAATGGAATTTAAGCATCGCTTTCTGGCTCCACAGCACATCACTGTGCAAAAATCCCCAACTCATTCCTTCCGCCAGCGCTGCCACCGCAAGAACCATCGACGCTGCCACAGGCACCGCCTCGCCTGGCCATACCACCGAAACAGATCACTCCACCTCCACGCCCAGTCCCAGCCACCGCTGCCGAAACTAGGCCACCGCCGCCGAATTAGCTGCTGCCATGGACGCAGAGTACGGCGTGTTCGGCGACGGGAGTGACTACACCGACGAGTACACCATCACCGCCTATGGCACCACCAAGCTGACGGTCGTCCACACAAATGCGTCAGCAGAGGTGGCCAAGGTCATCGCAATGTACAAGTAGTGGCTACAAGATCCGATGGACAGGTACAAGATCGTCGGCCTTGACCTCGAGTATACCAGAGATAGGAAGAGGACGACGCTTTTGCAGCTGTCCATGCGCAACCACTGCCTACTATATCACGTATGTAGGGCCAAATATGTATGCACGGAGCTTCGCGAGTTCCTACACAGGAGGGAGATCTACTTCGCCAGTGTCGACATCAAGAACGACACTCCGAAACTAGAACAGGATCTCCTCGTTAATGTCGTCAATCACGTCGATCTCCAACGTTTGTGGAGGTACCCAGATGGCGGTACGGGGAAAGCCGTCATGGCTAGACTCGCTTCCGACATCATCGACCGCAAGTACGCCGTCATGAAAATGGAGTTCCCGAAGCACCTGCACGAGCGATGGGAGTGGAGGCACCTGGATTACGATGCGATCAAATGCAGCGGCACGCAGCGTATATGTCGCTCTGAGATGCTCAACGGGATCTGGCAGGTGGGTGAGTGTGTTGTTTACCACTACTAGTTTTTCATTTTGTTCCTAGTTTTATCTCGCATGTATTTTCTAAGCATTCTGTGTGTAAGAACCAAGCTCGTATGATCCCTGTGCTATTAGCTACTTAACCTGTATGAATTACATTCCCCCTTTTGTATGCTCAATATTCATTCTTACAAATTCATGCATGCCATTTGCATGCGGCAGAATCCAGGACTGACATGCATAAGGTGTGATACAGTCATAAGTCATAACCAAACCCAGATTATAGAGAAGGATACAGTCATAAACCAGATTATAGTTTGACAAAGGTAATACACAGTAGTTCATAATTTCTCACATAGTGTACTTATGAAATAACATGTTTTCATAAACACAACAATCATGCACTAATAGTCTACATCCCAACCTGTTGGAGAAGGAAACCGATCCCAGGATGCCTTCGGTCGCTTGTCCCGGTTTGTAGATTCATCTACGATCCGGCATCTGGGACAAACAACCTACCTTGGTGGTGGTTCAATGATGCGATGCCTGGCAAGGGATTTTACAATCTAGCGGTACAGCTCGTGGCTAACATGCCCATCAATTACAGCGTACTTCAGATTAGGTTCAGAAAGTGGCTTATCCTCTCAGTAATCGTGCCCTAAACGCCTCCACGAACATCTCGGCAATCTGTCCTTCATGTCAGCGTACCACGGGTCTATGAGTTCGTAGGCAAGAGCGGCCATCTCGGTCTTGCTGCCCTTCGTCCCTGGGATCCAGTAAATTTCCTAGATGTCCACTCTACACTCCTTTGGGATTCTAATGTTGACAGTCGGGCTTTCAAGCAGTTTACTGTCATTCGTGATGTCAACATTGGTAAATGTTATGTGCTGGTTCACGAGAAAGTCATGAAACAGATCCCTAATGCTTTCACCCCACCTGCATGAAAATGAATTCAAACAAATAATATAGCAATAACTTTTGCAAACAGACGGTTCAGGAACAAAAAGACAGCAAAGTCTACCAGATCCCGTTAGCCCCCTTCTCGCAGAAAGGCTGGTATACGAGGACGTGCCCCTTCATGGAGAGTTGCACCACGGCGATCCTACGACAATCGCGGCTATACTCGAGGTCGAAACCTACGAACCTATTTTCTTCGAACTGCAGCCAACTCGTGAAATTATTCAGAGTGTTCCTCACCGTCCGAGGGTTGGTGGTTTAGACGACATCGATCTTCTTCCCGCCATGTACTTCGATGTCGAAGTGCGTAGTTTCTTGCCTGCCGTCGTTTCGGACGTCCGGAGCGTCCATGACTACAGGCAAGAGGGAAAGGATACGGAGGAAGAGGGTGATGCGGTGGCGGAGGAAATGGATGAGGCCGTGGAGGAGAAAGACGATGAGGCCGTGGAGGAGGAAATGAGACAAAGAAGTGAAAGATTGGAACCGCCCTTACCAATATCTGGAATGGTGCATGACCGTTCGTAGTAGGGTGAAGGTGGCGAAAAACGGTGGTTTTACACGTCGACGCTAGCACTTCCTAAAATTTGTTCTGCGCCACTTGCATGCGGTGGAATCAATTCAATCGTAGGCACGTTTATGCGTGCCGACCTTCACTCACTGACAGGCGGGCCGCACATTTCCCTTTTACGATTTTTTTTACTTCCTCTAGACGGTTCCGGTGCCCGCCCTCAATAATTACGCCCCCCCTTCTTTTCTTCCACGCGGACGAGAACCGGCGGCGGCGGCGGTTCCTTGCAGATTTGCTCCCCACTCGAACAACTGCCCCCATCCCAGATTCCACCCCCTCTCGAATCCATCCGCCTCCTTATCACAACGCCTCCATTAATCTACCGGATTCCAGACTCCATTTGCCGCTATGGATAGAGCTTGGGGTAGTAGCAGGCTGAAGCGAAAGGCATGCGACGACGACGCGGATGGCCAGGGCGACCGCTACCGCGAGGATTGGGGATGGCCGAACCTCAGCGCCGCGAACGTGCACAAGATCGCCTCGGAATTGGACATCATCTCAGCCGACCGCCTCGCTCGCTGCATACCTGGCTACCGCGTGATGATGCGGAACATAGACGACCAACCGTTCGGCACGCCAGGCCTTCTTTACCCCGATAACAGCAAATGGCCAGACGACCACGATGGCCAAGTAAGTTCCAGTATCTAGCTTATTCGTTCAGTCATATCGTTGATTCATATGTGCTGAACTCTCATCGGAATCCTATTTTCCTTTCGTCGAACGTGTTGTGTGCACGCGCGGTTTCAACAAATTGAACCATTTAAGACTATTCTGTACAGCGGAAGCACTGCTCGTACCTGATATTCTGGTATTTTCATACTGACACAATCTTACTTTAGGTGATAGACGAGTTGTCAATTTCGATTTTGCAATGGAATACCTGCTAGGTGATATTCTGTTTTCTAAAATCTTATATTTATTAATTGGAGGCACTGTAGGAGACACCACGTTAATCCTAGAGAAAACATCTAAAACAACTGTAAGATATTGATCCTACGGACTGGATGCACAAGTTTTTTTCTTGCGGGTCCTAAGAGTCCTCGACGCGTACGAATCTGTAGTGTAAACGTTTTAAACCAGAAAATATCTATTCGAATCAAGTATTCCCGTCGCCACCGCCGCCTGTGATTGTCACCTCCATGATACCACAACTCCATCATGCCTCCTATGATGGCGAAACTGCAATCTGCTCCAGCGATGACGCCTTAATCTTCCTCACGTGGCTTCAGTGCCTCAATGGGCAGCGACGTCAGATGAACAGCCATGCATGCCAGCAGTTCTAATTGATGTCGTGTCCTGATCTGGCAAGCATGCTAGGATGAAAATCCATGCATGGTTGCATGCCCACCTCGCTTCTGATTGATTCATGTTACGGTTGCAAAGGTGGCCAGCACTGGCCCTTCGTCCCCTTGGAGCATTGACCTGCTGGTGCTCTAGCATCAGCTCCGATGAGCAGCTACTAATGGTATGGGACATTCTCCGTCGTTGTTCATTGGTGACATCTCTCGCTGCCTCCTGTGATGATTGGTGATTTACATCACCTTTGACGATCTAACAAAATATGATTGGTATTAGTATATGAGTGGCTGATCATCCGGTGATTAACTATGCCACCACTCCTTCGGTTTGGTAATATCTCATCCTGGTAGGATTTGTTCTCAACAATTTAATTCCATTTGTATTTCTGCTAATCGGTAGCCAGTATGATTTATGTTTTTTCAGGTAACTCGGGTATTTAAATACTATGGTCCATGTGCGAAAATGTAGGTTTTATTTATAGATTTAAATTCATGTGTAAACATAACTATTCTTACTAAGATTAAGATATGTAATTTAGATGGTAGACATGATATATCCACACTAATCTTACTTATACATCTCAAACAGGTAGCGGGGGAGTAGATATACCAAAGAAGAAAAACGGATGTTGTGGTCAGGAACTATGTCGTCCTTTTGAAATCCTCGCACTAGCGTGGTAGGAATTGCAGAAAGGAAGTGACAATGCCCAAGGCCGTCGCATCAATGCCGTGCTAGCCATTACATAAAAAAAGTGAAGATCTCCAGTTGTAGGCGACACGCATCGGTACCAACCATTATCTTTGTTTTGGACGATTGAGGATTCCTACCTAGAATGTTTTTCTGCCAACTTATGCAATTAGTAATAGTTAAAGAGCAACGAAATAAAGTCATTTTATCAATAAAAGCACTACTACGAACATGATCTCCGTTGCTTCAAAACAATAAATAAACTAACATGTCCTTTTTGCATTCGCTCTTTGTTTCTGAAGCTCCTATACTAGCGAGGTCCATGGTGGATAGTATTTCCAAGAATGGGATTGTAATGACATTGGCAGCTAAAACAACAAACGGCTTATTTTATGTGTAAGCAACACACAGGGTAGAAGATGTAATGTGGTTTAGGAAAATCATATGTTGACACTATAGTTTACAATTCTTCTAGATTTGTGTCACAAAGAAGCTGCAATGTGGTTTAGCTAATCAAAACAATAGCACCTATAAGGCTTTTAGTTAGCAAATTAGATTATTTCTAAGAACAGATGAAAAATATTATGACTTAGATCTTATTGTTCGTATTTTCTTAAAGGAATAGCATAATGATACAGTTAGTTTATATGATGCAGAAGCAGTTATAAGGTGATCTCTCAATATTTCACATTTATGGTAATGTCATGTACATGATCGGATGTAATGCAATTTGTAAGACTCACACATAAATCGAGTGATGTTCTGTAATTTAATATATTTTTAATTATGACATGAAGTTCTTTCACTTCTTGATAGACATGCCCATTAGTGATTTTTGTTTCCCAATTTTTGTATGTACACCTGTTTATCACAATATGACAGTGCATGGAACAAAACTATCTAAGGACAGTACACTGGATGGAGCTATTAAATATATGTACGTCATGTGACGGTGCATGGGAAGAGAATTATTTGCGGTATGCTCCAAGCTCATACTCTTGCGTTTCAGATTTCCATGTAGTTTCGATTTAGTACTCTTCTACCATTATATTCAGTTCGAGTGCTTTTGTGGCTTGGTTGTTACTTTGTATATAATGAATTCTGAGTACAACATTTCCTATGTAAGAGAAGATTACTAATTGTAGGCTTCAAGCCTGCTCATTAATTCCAAGAGGCCGGAGGCCAGGAAAGACTATCTAACTGTCGGATAAAAATGAGTTGGAGCAAGGTACTCCGCCTCTCGACCCTCCCTCAGCTGATTCAAGTTACACACGAGCAAGGTGGACAAGCTGTCTCTTCCTCCCCTATCGTGATAGAAAAGAACTTAAATTGAAAGAAAATCACACATGTCCACTTCTAATTGTTTTTACATTGCCAAATATATGAATCTCAAACAAATGTCACGCTATAAGGCTAATGATGATATTTCTCGAACCAATACTTTCGTCTACACAACATATCTAACAAACAACATGATTGCTTATTCCACATTTTTTTTATACATCAAGGAATTATTGACTTTTCATCTGTTTTTCACCATTTTAACATATAGTTGGTACAATATATAAGTACACTGAATGGACCCATTAAGTAATGGAGAAATAATTATCTATAGTATGGTTTGTGCTCAGACCCTAAATTTGAGATTTCCACACGCGGTTTAAATTTAAAGCTCTCCTACCATGCTTCTCAGTTCAAGTGTGTTTTGATTTGGTTGGAGGCATTGGAAGAGCTAAATTAACTATCATCTTCAATTCTTTTTTCTCCTTAGTTGTAAGTTGGTATTTAATGGATTCCCCGCACAACATTTCTTGCATAAGATCAGATTACTATAGCTGATGAAAAATACAAAGGCTTTTATATGTATATTTACTATTACAAATTTTGAGCCTTTACGTTGATTAATCCCACAAAGTCAAAGTCTGTGGCGCTAATCATTGGATCTAACCATGATGAATATTTAGGCAGACACCCCTCCTTACTCATAAAGTTATGGGAGATTGTAAGACGATATTTGGTGGTTATGGAATGTTGAAGGAAGCCACTGAGATATTTTTTCTTATACTTATACTTTGTCCTTCCTAAAATGTATATAAATTGTGTCATAATCTAATCTTCTTTAAATTTTTACTGAGTCTACATGAAAATATCAACATCATAGGTACCAAAGCAGTTCTGCGACATGATTTTTCGTAGTGTGTTTTTTGATATAAATTAATATATTTTTGTGTCTCCCAGAATAGCTAGCCCGTGCAGGTGCACGGGTTAATGACTAGTAAAAACAAACAGATTAGACGATTTAAGGCTGTTATGCCCCGAGCTGTTTAATTATGATCATCGTCAGGATTTTGTTCTGGGGGGGCTCTGCTCCTACTCCATATATTTAGTATCTTTGTAGTGACACAGGCACAATTTAGGCGATATCTAATGAGACACTCATATTTAGGCGATATTTTGTGTACTTTAATCTAAAGGTCCAGTTGTCAAATTGTATTTGCAATGAAATCCATGCTAGGTGATTGTACCAACTGAAAACAAACTCTGCAGAATATTCATGCAAAACTGATGTTGCTGGATAAGTGGTCGGAATCAGTAGTGGTGAATATCAAGGAAGAAGAAGAGACGGAAATGAGAGATGACCAGAACTAGGTGGGTGGCAACGGCGAGTGGCTGGTCCTTTTATCCCAGGATGGGAGTACTTGGACTCTAAAAAATTGCTACAGATCGAAGAGACTTGCAGTGCCATCTTTGAAGGGTGTCGGCATTACTGCATTCAACAGCGGGTGGCCGCCGCCCATTTCCAAATTCGCCTACAGGTTCAATATGGCAGAACTTGAGCTCGTGAAGGTACAGCTCCCACATAGACCGCGGGAGGGGGCGTGGAAGAACTGGGAGTACGACCTCTTAGTGGTGTTCGACAAGGCAATCACATTCATTAGATGCCCAAAAGACAAGGAATGGACAGTCTTGCGTGACGACTTCCTGCGGCCGGAGAAGTATGTCGATGCCGTCTTCACCTATGGCTACTCTTAGTACAGACCGCAATGCATTTATACGGTCACTGAACCTAGCGGCGACGTGCGTGTTTGGGAGCCGTCCATTTGGGGTGAGTCATGGTGTCATATAGCATGTAAAATCCCATTCAAAATTTTGCTTACTGACTGTTAGTAACACGCAGGTACCCGCGCAGCCCCGCGCATAATTCCAGCTCCGGTCATCGAAGATGCAGTAGCAGATGCTGAACTTGGGACACGGCGCTGGTTCCTGGCACC
Organism: Avena insularis; assembly: GCA_023614405.1. NCBI lineage: Eukaryota > Viridiplantae > Streptophyta > Magnoliopsida > Poales > Poaceae > Avena > Avena insularis. Next base: position 49,552 of record JAJUPC010000424.1, read on the forward strand.
TCTCGGAGACAACACGGAACAGTATGATGAACTCTTGTGGATTCATATCAGGGGAGCACTAAACAGCGATGGTGATACAATAGAACATATGGGGGCACAACTTTCTTCATACCCATCGCTGCGGTGTCACGTTTTCTCGAGGTTCGCATGCCCATCCGAAGACCCAGTAGAGCAAGTCTGGAGAAGAGTCAACAATCTGAAGGGACAATCTGTGTTTCTTGGGATCAACTACCCTTTCTTTGTCGGAGCCCCTGAAGCTGTTGAACCTGTAATTGCTAGTGGTGGTGGTGGTGTTGGTGGTGGTGGAGCTGACGAAGAACTAGCTGCTGCTGCTCCTGGTGAATCTAACGAAATACTTGGTGATGCTGCTGCTGGTGAAGCTGACAAAATACTTGCTAATGCTGCTGCTGGTGAAGCTAACGAAATACTTGCTGAGGCTGCTGCCGGAGTCTAGGAAGAACATGCTGGTGTTGCTGCTGAGGTGCCAGCACTTCCAGTGTTGATTGCAGACTGTGTGTTTGCTGCACACTCACGCGCCTATCATGTTGACACTGCAGATCTGACCTGGAGCCGAATCCACGTCGGGGGGATGGGGCCTACAATTGGCTCATCAGTGGGGTCATACTATTTGAAGGAGAATGAAAGACGGCCAAACGCAGCATTCTGGTTCGTTCCGACGATACCACCAGCTCCAGGGACCTAGTGCTCATACTGGCAGATCCGATGAACCATTTGTCTTTATCTTTATCATTAGTTACGCTTATGTGTGTAAAGACTAAACTGTGCTTATTTGTGTAAGACTAAGTTAGGCCTAACTGCGTAATATTCAGTGAAGCCCAGCTTTTCTTTCCACGCCCATAACAACAGAATTGCACCATAGAACATACGAATGTAATGTGCATACCACGCATTTTTGCTCAGGATAACAACCACTTCAAGCAAATGATACATCGTGTACGCATTTGAACGCATGACTAGAATGTGCCACCTATTGATGATTGATGACATGGATCTAGCATTTCTGCGCTTATTTGCATTGAATCGCTCATTGATTTGTTCACATATTTTTTGGCAATGGCTGATGAACTCCACTCTCTTGGTAACTTGCTTCGTCAGCGAGCACTTGTTGATGCAATGCAAAGTACAGAACATGGTCGTCATCGTCATTCCATTTAGGTTCTCTATGTTTCATCATCACGGAGCTACTAATTTCAAATGAAAATCTAGTAAACAATATATGTGTACATTGTTAGAGTATGCTACGGCCACGGTACATACATGTTTTTCTACCATCGCAAGAAGAAAACTTGATGCATTTTCACCTTGTTGGCGTTGTGCCGAACTGGGTGGATGTGGCTTTGGGGTTCGGAGAGGAAGGCGCCCTGGCTGGTGCGTGTGTGACCATGGTGATGGCGAGCTCGGATTCTGGAGGAGACCAACAGGGCCGAGCATGGTCAGCATGGGTACAGATCTCACCCGGGAATTAATTCCCATCCCCGCGTCGTGCCAATGGTGACGTCATGGTGAGGGCGAGCTCCGATTCAGAATGGGGAGGAGAACGGGCCGAGCAGGTTTGTCCAAGTCCTAGCTCCACGCCATGGCGGCGACCACAGATTGCAGCCCCGAAGGAAGAAGCAAACGCGTAAAGGATGCATGCGCCAACGCTGCAAGCCTACATGGCAGCGACGATGGCAGCGACATAACGACGAAAGCTGACAGGAGGGACCCAACTTGACGGCCGTTAGCTTGATTTTTTGTATTGAAACGTAAAGTTGAATTCGGGACGAAAAGGACCCTCTGAGTATTTGGCACGCCAACTATAGTCATCACGGATGATATCAGGGAACTCGGGTACCGCGTTGCCTGGCCACCCCAACTTTCGGGCCGCAAAATGATATTCTCCTTTTCACAACCCACATATGGATCATACAATGTCATTGCATGTGTGTTCTTTCCACAAACCACATATGGATCCACCAATGTCATTGCATGTGTGTTCTTTTCCACAAACCACGTGGATCAACCAATGGCATTGCATGTGTTTTCTTTTCACAATCCGCACATGGATTAACCAATGTCATTGCATGTGTGGTCTTTCCACAAACCACATATGGATCTAGTAGAGTCATTGCATGTGTGTTCTTTCCACAAACCACATATGGATCCACCAGAGTCATTGCATGTCTATCTTTTCCACATACCACATGGATCAACCAGAGTCATTGCATGTGTATTGTTTCCACAAACCACACATGGATCCACTAGAGTAATTTCATATGTGTTCTTTTCACAAACCACATATGGATCAACAAATGGCATTGCATGTGTATTCTTTTCACAAACCACATATGGATCTACCAATGTCATTGATTGTGTGTTGTTTCCATGAACCACATATGGATCCACCAATGTCATTTCATGTGTGTTCTTTCCACAAACCACATATGCATCCACTAGAGTCATTGCATGTGTGTTCTTTTCACAAACCACATATGGATCCACTAGAGTCATGGCATGTGTGTTCTTTCCACAAACCACATATGGATCCACTAGAGTCATTGCATGTGTGTTCTTTTCATAAACCATATATGGATCAACCAATGTCATTGCATGTGTGTTCTTTTCCATAAACCATATATGGATCCACTAGAGTAATTGCATGTGTGTTCTTTTCACAAACCACATATGGATACCCAAATGTCATTGCATGTGTGTTCTTTTCACAAACCACATATGGATCCACCTATGTCATTGCATGTGTGTTCTCTCCACAAACCACATATGTACCCCCTAGAGTAATTGCATGTGTGTTCTTTTCCACAAACAATTTATGGATTCAGTAGATTCATTTCATGTGTGTTCTTTCCACAAACCACATAACGATCCACCAGAGTCATTGCATGTGTGTTCCTTTCACAAACCACATATGGATCAACCAGAGTCATTGCATGTGTGTTCTTTCCACAAACCACATATGGATCCACTAGAGTGATTGCATGTGTGTTCTTTCCATAAAGCACACATGGAACCACGAGAGTCGTTGCATGTGTGTTCTTTTCCACAAACCACATATGGATCCACTAGAGTCATTGCATGTGTGTTCTTTCCACAAACCACATATGGATCAACAAGAGGCATTGCATGTATGTTCCTGTCATGAACCACATATGGATCCACCAGTGTTCATTGCATGTGTGTTCTTTCCACAAACCACATATGTATCCACTAGAGTAATTGCATGTGTGTTCTTTTCACCAATCACACATGGATCAACCAGAGTCATTGCATGTGTGTTCTTTCCACAAACCACATATGCATCCACTAGAGTCCTTGCATGTGTGTTCTTTTCCACAAACCACATGTATCAACCAATGGCATTGCATGTGTGTTCTTTTCACAAACCATAGATGGATCAACCAATGGTGTTGCATGTGTGTTCTTTTCACAACCCACATATGGATCAACCAATGTCATTGCATGTGTGTTCTTTCCACAAACCACATATGGATCCAGCAATGTCATTGCATCTATGTTCTTTTCCACAAACCACGTGGATCAACCAATGGCATTGCATGTGTGTTCTTTTCATAATCCGCACATGGATTAACCAATGTCATTGCATGTGTGGTCTTTCCACAAACCACATATGGATCCAGTAGAGTCATTGCATGTGTGTTCTTTCCACAAACCACATATGGATCCACCAGAGTCATTGCATGTCTATTTTTTTCCACAAACCACATGGATCAACCAGAGTCATTGCATGTGTGTTGTTTCCACAAACCACACATGGATCCACTAGAGTAATTTCATGTGTGTTCTTTTCACAAACCACATATGGATCAACAAATGTCATTGCATGTGTGTTATTTTCACAAACCACATATGGATCTACCAATGTCATTGCATGTGTGTTCTTTCCATGAACCACATATGGATCCACTAATGTCATTGCATGTGTGTTGTTTCCACAAACCAAATATGGATCCACCAATGTCATTGCATGAGTGTTCTTTTCTCAAACCACATATAAATCCACTAGAGTCATTTCATGTGTGTTCTTTCCACAAACCACATATGGATCCACTAGAGTCATTGCATGTGTGCTATTTTCATAAACTATATATGGATCAACCAATGTCATTGCATGTGTGTTCTTTTCCACAAACCACATATGGATCAACAAATGTCATTGCATGTGTGTTCTTTTCACAAACCACATATGGATCCACCTATGTCATTGCATGTGTGTTCTCTCCATAAACCACGTATGTACCCACTAGAGTAATTGCATGTGTGTTCTTTTCCACAAACCACTTATGGGTCCACTAGAGTTATTGATTGTGTGTTCTTTCCACAGGCCACATATGAATCCACCAGAGTCATTGCATGTGTGTTCCTTTCACAAACCACATATGGGTCAACCAGAGTCATTGCATGTGTGTTCTTTCCACAAACCACATATGGATCCACCAGAGTCATTGCATGTGTGTTCTTTCCACAAACCAAATATGGATCCACCAATGTCATTGCATGAGTGTTCTTTTCTCAAACCACATATAAATCCACTAGAGTCATTTCATGTGTGTTCTTTCCACAAACCACATGGATCAAACAATGTCATTACATGTGTGTTCTTTTGACAAACAACATGGATCAACCAATGGCATTGCATGTGTGTTATTGTCATAAACCACATATGGATCAACCAATGTCATTGCATGTGTGTTCATGTCACAAACCACACATGGATCCACCAATGTCATTGCATGTGCGTTCTTTCCATGAACCACATATGGATCCACAAATGTCATCCCATGTGTGTTCTTTCCACAAACCACATATGGATCCACCAGAGTCATTGCATATGTGTTCTTTCACAAACCACATATGGATCCACTAGAGTCATTACATGTGTGTTCTTTTCACAAACAACACATGGATCCACCAGAGTCATTGCATGTGTGTTCTTTCCACAAACCACATGGATCAACCAATGTCATTACATGTGTGTTCTTTCCACAAACCATAGGGATCAACCAGAGTCATAGCATGTGCGTTCTTTCCACAAACTACACATGGATCCACCAGAGTAATTTCATGTGTGTTCTTTTCCACAAAACACATATGGATCCACTAGAGTCATTGTATTTGTGTTCTTTCCACAAACCACATATGGATCAATAAGAGCCATTGCATGTGTGTTCTTTCCACAAACCAAATATGGATCCACCAATGTCATTACATGTGTGTTCCTTTCACAAACCACATATGGATCCACTAGAGTCATTGCATGTGTGTTCTTTCCACAAACCACATATGGATCCACAAATGTCATTACATGTGTGTTCTTTCCACTAACCACATATGTACCCACTAGAGTAATTGCATCTGTGTTCTTTTCCACAAACCACATATGGATCCACCAATGTCAATGCATGTGTGTTCTTTCCACTAACCACACATGGATCCACCAGAGTTCATTGCATGTTTGTTCTTTTCCACAAACCACATGGATTAACCAATGGCATTACATGTGTGTTATTGTCACAAACCACATATGGATCAACCAATGTCATGGCATGTATGTTCCTGTCATGAACCACATATGGATCCACCTGTGTTCATTGCATGTGTGTTTTTTCTACAAACCACATATGTATCCACTAGAGTAATTGCATGTGTGTTATTTTCACAAACCAAATATGGATCCACCAATGTCATTGCATGTGTTTTCTTTCCACAAACCACATATGTACCCACTAGAGTAATTGCATGTGTGTTCTTTTCCACAAACCACTTATGGATTCAGTAGAGTCATTTCATGTGTGTTCTTTCCACAAACCACACATGGATCCACTAGAGTCATTGCATGTGTGTTCTTTTCACAAACCATATATGGATCAACCAATGTCATTGCATGTATGTTCTTTTCCACAAAGCACATCTGGATCCACTAGAGTAATTGCATGTGTGTTCTTTTCACAAACCACATATGGATCAACAAATGTCATTGCATGTGTGTTCATGTCACAAACCACACATGGATCCACCAATGTCATTGCATGTGTGTTCTTTCCATGAACCACGTATGGATCCACCAATATCATTGCATGTGTGTTCTTTCCACAAACCACATATGGATCCACTAGAGTCATTGCATGTGTGTTATTGTTGCAGACCGTTCGATTGGGGCACGTGGACGAATAAGATGGTTCTTTGTAAGAGCGATCCACGAGTAGGCTGTTCCACGACATGATTGGTCGCGCTTACATTTTCACTTATATTACTATTATTTCCACTCCCCTATAGCCTACTAGTAATATCATAGAGCTCGTGAGTGAGCATGTCTACTCCACAACCCCCTCTCCCCTCATCCACCACATGTCACTGTGCGCCCGGACGACGCCACCGGCTTTTGTGTGCTGTGCCCGGAGGACATCCGCTGATTCTCGGTCGCTACCTTCATGCTAAGAAATCATTTTACAAGCTTTTGAATTTATCCTACATATTCCTGCTATCTGTCGATCTAACTGCTGATCTTTTTCCCGATTTCTCGACGAACTCCAGATGTGGTAGATGCTACAGCCCAAGAATCTGGAGATCCTCGCATGTAACTTCACAGCGATGTTACCGCTCGTGTGCTCCCACCCAGGATGCTTTCGCCGTTACTCCTACCATGAGCTCCCGCTCCACGAGCTTGTGTGCATGCACGGCGCGTGCTCCTGCACGGAGCCCGACTACAACTAAACCGGCCCGCCGGCAGAGCTCGTCGTCCACCTTGCAGAGGAGCACTTGATCGAAGTGATTAGGATCTCGTACGGGCAACCCCAACTTCTCCAAGAGCAGGTGCCATTCACTGACTCGGCACGCCGCCGGCTAATTTTCTAGGGGAGACGGCTCTGTTTTCATCCTAACCATCACCGCTGGTGTTCCGGGAACCAGAGCTAAGCCCACCTTCATGTATGTGATATGCGTCAGGTCGATCTCGTGCGCCTGGCCCCTATACACGGTGCACATGTGGGCGAATGCCTAGCCGCCGTCGTCCGATAGCATTCTCGTGCTAGCCGAGGTGCTGAGCTGCCCGACGCTGCGGGAGGTGGAGTATGCGGACCTAAGGTCGATCCTATGTGTGCCATATCAGTACCTTGTCGGTGCTGGACCAAACAAGCATATGCATTTCTACATTTGTATCGAGAAGACCGACAAGGAAATGTAGTACTTATGCTGTCGTTACTGTTAGACTGAAGCGATGCTTCTTAGGTGCATAGAGCATACGTGTTGTGCGAATGTACCCCAGTTGTAGTTTTTTAGCACTCCTTAATAATTCGAGGAGTTATTGGTCCAATCAGATTGCTGTTGTCACATTGCAAAGTCTGCTTGCCCTGGACAGACTGGGAATACCGCATGCTCCCATTCCCGCATGGCAGTGTCACGTGTTCCATGGGCCCACCTGCCAGTGTCCCGCCCCCTTACTTCTCTTCCTTCCCCTCGAAGCCACTGTCACAACTTCTCATCCATCCTGCCACACCCGTCTAATGGTTGCAATCTGATTTTCGTTGGATTTTTTGCATGTAATCTACGTTGATAATGCAACATGCAAATGGCACAGACACAATTTCTAAAGTGGAAGCACTCACACGCTGCTATTGCGCATATTTCTCAATATAGCTCGACAAACCCATTACAATAATTGTACTCGCACTAAACACAATCGAAATTGCAATCATCCTAAACAACATTCTAACCCACATCACAACGCTGTCGTCTGAGTCCACCTCGATTGGGACACCGCCGTGCCCTTCCCAGTGACATCCACTCCCCCCGTGGCTTGCCCTTTGGCAAGGAGGCAACAATGGCGTTCTGCACAGCTTCGTCCCCGTCATCCTCCACATCGGAATCGACAATGACGAAGGTGACGGGGTTGGCGTGGACCGAGCGCCATCGCGCCTGGCAGCTCCTGCTCGAGCTCGACGCCGCATCAGTCCTTCTACAGGTAGGAGGGCTAAGCTTGGAGACGTAGCGTCGTCGCTCCTCTCAAGAAACCATGGCCATTTGATACTGCGACGGTAGGATCTTGGGGTGGATCCGCCGCGGCGAGCCCTACCGGAAGCGGCGGAGCAAATGGATCTGCCGGCGCAAGCCATGACAAGTTCCTAGGAGGGAGTAAGATTGTGGGCCAGGCGTGTCTGGTTCTTGAGCAAGGCCTCCCAGTGATATGTACGCGGGCAAGGTGCCAAAAAAATTCGTCCACTGCGTGCGAGAGGGCCTTTGAACCACGAAGGCGCGAGGTTTGATTGATAAGTTTGCATGCTAGGTCCCTGACCTGTCAGCCGAATGTGGATGGTAGGATTCTACCCGAGTTATTAAGTGGGGATAAATCACGCTTCACCACTACCCAGACATCTAAAGGCTCCTCTTTCCTCTGCCCTCGCTCCCCTCGCTCATGGCTCGCAGCTCATGCAGTTCGTCTCGGGTGGAATCAGGGTCGGCTCAACACCGTCAGGCGGGTACCCCCATCAGGTACCGGATATGCTGTGTTTGTGCGATGAGAAGATGCCAAGATGGATTTTGTGGACCGACGAAAATACTGTAGGAAAATTCAGCAACTGTAGCATCAGAGAGGTAAGTTCCTACTGTAGGTACAATGGTAACCCGTATTCAGAAAGCGTAATGTAATTCTTTTTTTTGGTTTCCTTCGATCTACTTTGAAGTAAGGGAGGGGGACTGGCTGTGACAAGTTTGTGTGGATCGAAAAGCCACTGCCAGGTTTTCACAAAGAGCTTGTTCAGGATCTGCGTGATGCTGTGTGGGACAAGAAAGAGGAGATTCGTGCGATGGAGCGAGAGATCCGGGAGCTTCGCCAGGTCTAGGGGAGGCAGGGGCAGGGAGGTGGTGAGACAGATGGGCTCAAGATTAGGCCAGATAGTGGAAACAATTTCCTCATTATCTGGGCATTATCTGTTGCCTTTGTAGCTTATGTTGCAATGTCGTTGTCCAGCAGCTGAAATAAGTTGCTGCTTCGTGGAGTGTAGCAGCCAGCTTAGAACTTGTTTTTGAGCTCAGAAACTTATCATAAGTGTAACGCCAATAGCATGGATTTATTAAGCTCCTATAAATATTTCATGTCTGTGCCACTAACACCAATCGATTTTGGACACCCCTTAACCGCTCAGCTATCGCGATTGTTCAGATAGTAGTGGCACAGTCACAATTTCAGATTCAACTAGTGGCCTCGGCCGTATCCAATCCTAAAGTCGCGATACATTTTACTCCGAGTACGGGAGGTAGATTGTTTCGACTAACAAGTTCCACGCACACAGCTCCAGAGTTTAACCAATCTACATATATAGGTTCAAGTTCAATACATCATTAGGCTTCTACACTGCTAGCCTTCTTTCTCTGCTTGGGTGCCAACTTTCTTCCTCTTGCCTTCACGTCCACTGGCTTCTTCATCTCCTGCCTTCTTCTTCTTCCTGGGTGCCAATTTTCTTACCTTCACGTACCCTGCATCTCCGCGTCGAGGGAAGTCAAGCCAATCAACACCAGAATCTTGTCCAGCATCATCACTCCACTCGTTTTGGTTTTCTTCCCGCAGCAAAATCACTGAGTCGGCTGTCTTGTTTCCTACCTATGGCCTATAAGATGGCATGCCATGCATTTGTTTTCGCCCTTCTTGGTAGCACAGAAAGCCGAACCCTTCTTCTCGAAAAAATTCTTAAACCTATTCACCTGAGGTCTTCCTCTGCCCTTTTTGTAACTGGCTGGCAAAGCTCGAAAGGAAGTTGGACTTGAGGCCACTGAGATGGGTCTGTACATAGCTCGACGGATCTAGCGTATGCAGCTCTGAACTTTTCCATAGAGTAGTAGTCTGACAAATACTGATCCAAATGTGGTAGAGTTCTTTTCTTCACCAAGAAGGACAGGCGTGGTCGCAAGGTTTCCCGGTATGCTGCGACTCTAAGCAGGTGCATTCTCGCAGCTGGATGTTCACAACATCCCTTTTGCCACTCTTGGACATATCGACCACCTCACAGCTACTGCTGGTTGATGGGAGAACCTTAAGATGAGCAAGTCCTCGGCTTCTGTTGTGCAGTTATTGTACAACTAGCGGTAGCATATGTCCTCTAAGTCTCCTACCGATCTCTCTCCTTATATTTAACAGCTTCATGATCATACCACGTATGTTGTCCATCAAGATATGAGGGGCCTTTTATGTCCTTCACCCAGTTATTCAGGCATTCTGCAAGGTTGTTCTTTATGTAATCAACTTTGATGTCAGGGTTGAATTGACTCCTCTTCCATAGCTGTAAATGATGGATGGCTAAGTACTCTGGAAGTTCAGGGGCTTCCGCAAAAATCTTGCTCATGAAATATTCGCTGCAACTAGGTTTGTAAACTCTAGCAGCAGGAAACATGTAACAAAATACGCTGACTGCGTAGTGTGAGTACAAGTTGAGCATCATATGGGCATGCCATTATCTACCTTCAGCTCGCGGGAACACCTCCTTCACTACATTTGTCAGCCCTTTGCATGCATCCGTGGATATAGCCAATGGATCCATGTGGCCTATTGATCCCTTGAGCTGCCTCCTAAACCAGACCCAGTTTTCCTCCATTTCTATTTCAAACAGCCCGAATGCCACTGGGAACATCCAGTTGTGACCATCAAGTGATGTGGTAGATGGCAGGTAGCCTTTCCATTTGCTAGTTAGGATAGTGCTGTCTACACTCAGATATGGCCTACAACCGTCCTTAAATCCCTGGATGCAAGGTTTAAGCGCCATGAAAAATCTTTTGAAATATATTTTACCACGTACTGATTCGGTGTCAATCTCCACAACACTCCCCAGATACCTAGCTTGTACCTCCGCCTTGAAGTTGTACAACATCCTGAAGCTATTGGTCCAATCCCCGTGCAAGACCCCCAGAGCTTTCTCTTTACCTTTACAAACCGTGTAATACGGTAGGACAATGTTGTATTTAGAACCGAGGATAGTCTGAATATTCTTCGTGGTCTCCTTAGGGTTATCCTTTAGTATGGACATAGATTGTATAGCCACCCACTCTGTATCAGCCATTGAGGATTTCAGTTTGCTGCTTGTCGGACACATGTGTGGAGGGCCCATTTTGTTCACCTGCAACACAGGTGCATTTAAAAGATAAGCGGAGTCGACTAGTTGCCAGAAAGATGTCGCACAACAATTGTAGTTATAGAGTGAAAAGAGAGGAAGTTCTAATGGTTTGCTTCATTCATTGCCCCAGTACCCTAATTGCCTTCGACGCAGGTAAGGCTCTTGCTGTGATCCTCCATGGACAATGTACCTCGGCCCGTCCATTCATCCACGTTAACATGCAAATAGCCTCATACCTCTGGGCAGTGTTCTTCAGTTGATAAACGTCGAACTCCCCCTTGATACAAAAATGCCAGAACGGCATCCTGAACTCATGCATGCTACTAAACTCGGTGCCGACCGAAATTATAGGATACTCGTGGTCATGTTTCATTTCTTCTACTTCAACACCCAAATCATCGACTGGAATACCAGCCTCATTGTTAAGTTCCTCATCTATTTCATCATCACCAGATTCTTGATCCTCTATAGTGCCTTCTTCTTCATCTGATTCAGAATCCTGGCCATCGTCTCTAATGCCTAGTACTGCACACATCATATTGACTCCCATGGGTGGGGCTACACCATCGTCTCCACCCGGATGGACTGGAACATTGCCCCAATCCACCTCACCGGCAACTTTGTTTCTCCAAGACACTCGGTTCGTTCTGCTGTAACCACATGGGGTGGTCTTACGTTTGCACGCATCCCAGGTACTTCAGTAGACAAACAGCAGTCAGAATCAATTTCATCTTGACTGTATAGAACCCTCTTGCTCTTCCTGTGTACATCCTCCTTCCTGATGTAATCTTTCCTGATGGTATCAGTAGGGCTTGACATCTACATTCCATTCCCCATCAAACTAGGCTTTTTGCTGCCGCTCTTGGGTGTGATCTCCTTCCTGCCTCCCCTCACGGGTGTTGGCTCCAGGGTGCTGGCATTATTGCCTGACTTCTGCGGTGTGTTCTTCTTCAAATTAGCCCTTTTGCTGCTACTATTGGGCGTGTTCTCCTTCGTGCTAGCATTATTGCCTGACCTCAGCGGCATGTTCCACTCCAAATTAGCCCTTTTGCTGCTACTATTGGGCGTGTTCTCCTTCGTGCTGGCATTATTGCCTAACCTTAGCGGCATGTTCCGCTCCAAATTAGTATTTTTTTTTCTTCTCCCACTGGGTGTGGTAGCCTCCGTGCTGGCCATCTTCGCCTCTTTGCTACCACTCCTGGGAGTGTTCACCTTCGTGCTAGCCCTCTTAGAGTTTTTGCTGCTACCGTTTGGTGTGGCATTTTGACTAGATCTCAGGGGTGTACTCTGCGGCGTGGTTCCTTTTTTCGTGCGACTCTTGGGCGTCCTCTTCTCTGGTGTGGTCTCCTTGGTGATGTTCTTCTTCGGGGTGCCCTTTCTGGGGATGCTCTTCCTGCTCCTCTTTATGACGCTCCTCTATAAGACTCTCCTCTGTTCGAAGCTATCCTCAGTCACAATAGCCCTAGTGATGTTATGGATCAGGTCACACATGCCTTCTAAAAGTCCATCATCTCTATTGTCGAGTTCCATTTCCTCTCCAACCATTTGCACTATCAAGTGGAAGTACACTTCACCTCTATAATGTTTCCTTGTAAACGGTACGACTAAATCCCTGGTATCTTTCACTTCGATAGCCCTTTTGCTCCTGTAACCAAAATATAACAAACATGCTTCCTAGGAGGACCCCCATAGCACCTTCACACGTAACGATGCCATCAGGTCAGATAGCTCTAGCACTTCAGGGTTGTATCTGCGAAGAATTACATTAAACTCGTCATAGAATTTTTTCCTGTGCCATCTTCTAATTTTGCAGTATAATCCGCGACACCGATACGAACGATTACTTTGCCATCATCAGGTTTTGCAAGATAGAAATCTTCGAGAGGTTCGAGAGGTGGTGCGGCACCATCAAACCTAGCCACAATGCCACCGTCGCCATCACCAGCATCATCGTTAGCTGGATCAACCTTGGTGGAAGTACCAGGACCAGGAGCAAGGCGAGGGCCCTTAGCAGCGGGATCTACATTACATGGTGGACAGGCAGGGCCCCTTCTAACAACACCATAATTGGATCAGCTATTGCCATGCCACATCGACGATCAGGAGCAGTTCCCACAACAGTAGTGTTCCGAGTGCTAGCAAAGTCCAGACCATGAGCTAGCTCCAGACCAGCAGCTCGCTGAACCTGAGCATGGGTTCGAGGAGGACACAAGGTAGCAGTCTTTGCAACAACGGTGGGGCAGCCTCCGGAAGCCTTAGTTTCCTCAACAATAGCAGAGATTGGGTTAATAGCGGTCAGATCAACAACACGAGGACGACCACTACCAGCAGAATCCAGAGCACGGGTTCGCACAACTTGAGGACGGTTTCGAGGAGGAGGAACACACAAGGTAGCGGTCTTGGCAACAACAACGGAAAAGCCTCCGGAAGCCTTAGTTTGCTCAACACCGGCATGGATTGGGTCAGCAGCAGTCGGAGCAACAACACCATGGGGACGACCAGTACCAGCAGATTCTAGAGCAGAATTTTCCACAACGGCAATACGGGGACTCCTACGAGGAGGTTGCCTGACATAAGCATGTTGCGAACGAGGAACCACATTTTGCTCAACAACAGCAGGGGTTCGAGTTAGACCACCCTGTCCAATAATAGTTGGGCGACTCCCAGTAGCAGGAGCTTCCTCATCTAGTATGTTACAAATCAGCATAACCACGCGAAGCCCAACATACTGTTTCATCAACCCAATTAGCTGACTGTCACACGCTATAGGAACCTTGAAGCCTTGTTCATCAACGAAGCTGAACCGTGCAGTCTGCTCCAGCCCCATTTCAGCAAGTTCACACATAGCAGCAACCAAACCAGGGATAGTGCATAACTGCATAGGCGCTACTTCCATCTTCAGACAGCTAGCTTGATTCCACGTGCTCTTCCCATCTGCTAAATTATTGTGGTAGCCGCAGAGGGTGACCATAACCGTGTATTTGGGTTTAGTGGAGATCCTACTTGACAGAAAATTGGGGAAAAAAGATAAGAATTGTTTGTCAGCGTCGTGCTAGCAAACAATTCTATGTTCGATATATCTCTGTAATGCCAATAGCCAGCTAGCAGTTATAGGTAGTGCGAATAGCAAAGAGAAGAGTAGCTCACCCGCAATTAGCCAGAAGTACTTATTCCTCGGCAAATGGATCTGCCATCCTTCGCGCTGCTCAGCTCGTCGGCGGTAGAGGCGGGCTAGATCATCGCAACGGCTGGCACAGCATTCGACATTAGAGCTCGATAGCAGCGAGTAGGCGCAGCAACTTGGTGCCGGAAGTCAAATGCCCGAAGAGATCATTCTGGTTGGAGAGGGGATTTTGACGCTGCCGGTGCTAGGGTTCATGCGAAAGGAGGGAGGGAGTGGATTTGTGAATTTGGTCAACACACCATGCTCCTTTAGTCTCTCGTTTCGCCTACGTGGTTATCACATTGGCGCTCGCGTTACGAAAATATTACTGACATGAGGGTCCCAACCGTCTACTTCACGGGGTAGTTTCACGGAATGTTTGGATTTGGTAGGGGTGAGATGAGTTTGCATCAAAATGGCCCCTCTCGGTAGTTGGCGGCCCAACATTTCGAAACGCGGCAATTTCAGGCAACTTAGGTACCGCGATGCACTCTCCTGGGAACTTTGGTACCGCAAATGAACAGGCCCCTCGTCAACACCTTCTGCTCCTTGTTGGGTTCAAGACTCTTACTTATCGAACATATTGCAATACAACCCCTATACTTGTGGGTCATCAATATCATCCATAGTGAAAGTAACACTATTATTATGTGTTTTTATATAAGAAAAGTAAGTACAAAACTGAAAGTAAACTAAATAAAAACTCACAACCAAGAAAGTTAAAGAAGTAAACCTCCCCAAGCTTAGATGATTGCAAGATATAAAACAAACTAAAAATAAAACTAGAAGCAAAACTGAATATAAATTTTTAATATCTAGTGCACACAAGAATAAAACCCTAAGTGCTACACTCCCCTGCAGCGACACCAAAAAAGTACTTGCTAACCCCCAAGAGTAGGGTATCACTATAGTACCTCTCAATGTGGAAGTAGGGTATCAATCCATAGGAGCAAGAAAGAAAAGCTATCTATTCTCTACAACTAAAGTGTCACCAGTTTTAGTTGATTATGCACTAAACAAGTTTAAAGAACAAGGTGGTTGATTTAAGGCTTGTAAGTGTAATGTAACAAAGCAAGAATGTAAAAGTGTCCTAATCCTCTTCAATGCAAGAGCGCATGACAAAGTTTTTCTCTAATATTAACAATGGACATGGGTTCTGTTGGAAATATGCCCTAGAGACAAATAGTAGTAAGGACTATTATCATATTTCATATAGTTTATGATTAAGTTTTATATCATGCTATCACTGTATTGAGTGGAAACATCAATACACGTGTGATATACAAACAAACCAGGCGTTCCCAGTGAAACTCTAGTCACTGGTTCATTGGTCAACAGATGATCATGTTTCCTGATCATGTGGCATTTATGCCAGTTGGAAATGAGGTCATCTCATTTGGAGAATGAGATGATGAACCAATACCCAACCTAAACATCGTGACCCGATCATGTCACGAAGTTCAAGTTACGATGATTAGAAATGGATCCTCGTAGACTATTCCTTAGATCGCGAGGCTATATCAATCACTGTCTCCCAAGAGTGCTTAGATAGCATCAAACGCCATCTGGTAAAACGGTGGTTATAAAGGTGTGTTCAGGTATTCGGAGGAAACCGTAGACGCAATATATGTCAAGAGCGGGATTTGTCCGTCCATGTGACGGGAAGATACTCAAGGGCCCACTCGGAGAGGTTATATCCAATAGCTGCACAGCGTGTGATTAGATCACGGGGATATCACTTGTCGGAACGAGTTAAGTAGCATTGTTCAGTAACGAGATTGAACACGGCATGGTGATGTCATTGATCAGATCTCGGGCAATGCAAGTATCGAATGACAAAGGGAATAAGACACGACTGTCCCAGCTCAAACGATGAAAGATCTTCGTGGAATACACAGGGTTCACATGGCCATCCAGGTCCCTCTATCGATCATTGGTGCGGGAGTGTCCCGACCATGTCTGGAGTGTTCCCGAACCGTAGGGTATCATGCTTAATGGCTTGTTAATTCTTAGTGAGTGTTTATAGGATCGGTAGAATCGCCGAAGAAAAGAAGGGAGAAAACCGGAAGGGTTTCGGTAAGTCCGGAGGATGTCCGGAGTGGAGGTGGAAGGTGTTCCATAGCCATGGAGATTGAATGAATGTTAAATATTGATTTCATAATTTATTCATAATTATTTAATAAAGAGAAAATCAATTAAAAGGTCAAAAGGCTTAATGGGCCAATTCTGGATGGAGAGGGCCCATTAGGGAAAAGGAGAAAGGGGAGAAGGGGCAAGGGGGAGGCCGGCTGGGCCTAGCCCCCCCGTAGGGCCCACTAGTGGCCGGCGGCCACCTCCTCCCCACCTCCTCCTCTCCTTTAGTCCCACCCCAGGACTTGAGGGGAGGTAGTACCTCCCCTCCCCCTATATAAAGTGGGGTATTTGGCCTAGAATATACACCCAATAATCAATAAAGGTCTCCCCACTTTTGGGAGGACCTCTAATTGATATTTTCTCTCTCCCCTCCTCTCTCTCGTGACCGTGGTCCCAAGTCTGGACTGTGCAAGCGAGAGACATCTTCACATGGGCGCCGAGCTATGCTGAGATTCAGATCCGGGAGCTCTACTTCCACAACTGCTGCTGGATCGGGGAAGCGGGAGTCATCGTCAGGCACCAGACATGTGTAACTCCCCGCGAGGTGTCGCACTTGAGGCACTCAAGTCGTTGGAGCCAGAAGGAGTGCAAGGACTTCATCACGACCTTGAGGTCGGCTTCGACTCGTCTACATCAACCACGCTCTCCTGAGCATTGACAACGCTTTTCGGTCTTCAAGGGTAAGTTCGTGAAAAGCCCCTCACGTTACTGTATTACTAATAGATAGGTCCTGGCAGCTTCAGGGGTTCAGGGGCGTAGAGTAAAATATTGTTTTTATGCGCGGAACCCCTACAGTGGTATCAGAGCTAGATCTATGCGTAGTAATGCTAGTACGAGTACAACACACAAGATGTAGCGTGTGGGCATTGATCTTTTAGTTGTTACCCTCCCACGTGTACTTGTGTATACCGCAGTAATGCTTGATGAAGCGCCCCCCAACCGACTTTACATGTTCATTCGCGAGACTAGTCCACGCTTGACATATGGCTTGTACCGTATAAAGTGGCTTAGGGGGGTGTCTGTCTCTCTCGCATTAGTTGGTATACCATTTGCAACGGAGGGCCCCGAAAGGGGTGTAGTATAGACAACTACTTGATCAGCGTTGTGCTTAAAGTTCGTAGGTAAGAACGGTTCTTGTGCGAAAGCCCATTCAGCCACGTAAAACATGCAAAGATAAAGTAGAAGCGTCTAACTTTGTTTTGTAGGGGGGCGTTGCTTTGTGATATGGTTGTGGAAAAGGTAAAGCAATTACCTTTTATTGCATAGTAGTAGATAGTCACGGTAATGACAAAACTACCACGCCGGAATGACACTGGTACCCTAGTGTCTACGGCGCCGGAACCTTGGCGCCGGAACCCGGTGACGGCGGATGGAGATCACGAGGTGAAGGACCATATCACATAGCATTTACATTCAATGTTATTGTTTGTATGTCTTATTGTGTGCTAGTATTAGATACTCGACGGTAGCCTAATAAGATGATCCCTGTTAAAATAACCAACGATTGTGTTCCCCTTTAGTGTGCACCACCAAGAAAGTTCTTCGGTATGAGGCATGCCGTGATGATCGGGTGTCAGACATATCTACCTTCACATACAGTGGGTGTAAGCCATGTTGCATAGCGAAAACACTAACGTTGAGTTGGCGAGCCTAGCATGTACACACATGGCCTCGGAATGCGGATGTTTAGCGTCCACCCTTGTACCCACATTGATGGCCGTGATGATCGGGGGAGATGTGGCTGATAGGGGTCGTGTTATCACTAGGAACCCTCACTGGGGATAGGTGTTTCT
Source organism: Avena insularis (assembly GCA_023614405.1). Classification (NCBI taxonomy): domain Eukaryota; kingdom Viridiplantae; phylum Streptophyta; class Magnoliopsida; order Poales; family Poaceae; genus Avena; species Avena insularis. The sequence goes on from JAJUPC010000424.1 coordinate 67,776, forward strand.
GAGTGGAGTTATTATTAACTCATTTAATTATAAACTTAGTCTAAATTCCTTTTGCAATTATAAATGTAGAAAATGGTTCTTCCCGAGATTACCTTTCCTATCGACGATTGGTTAAAAGGAGAAAAGCTCAAGTTAGATGGATCCAACTTTTCTGCATGGGTCATACGCCTATTTGATCTCCTTGGGGAGAACAATGTGTTGGGTCCGCAGCATAGAAAACAAAAAATTTCCTACGATGAGAACTATACGCCAAGATCTATCTACTAGATACAAAGCAACGGGTGGACATACATCCATGGAGAACTTACCCTCGAAGACAACGAGTTTTGTTAACGAGTAGGAACTCATGATTGATGTAGTCGTACGCTTGCCGATCTCAAGATCGTGTGGAAGTCCGAGCGTCGCAAATCAGCAGCGCATCCGTCCTCGCACACACGTTCAAGCCACCAGACAACCTCCACCTCCTCGCTCCAGCGAATCAGCGGAAGCAGCAACTCCTTCCAGACGCAAGGCCACTGGGAACATGTATCTCGCTAATCCGAGACAATGGGGAATATCTAGAGGGGGAGAGAGATCCTTCACGAGGAGGTGTGGTTTATGAGAGGGGAGAGGGGGGCTTTATATAGGAGGGAGGGAGACCCCTCCCCTCCCATAGCAGCATGAATGAAGGGGACTCCTCCCCTCCTTCATTCATGTGGTGAACCTCCACTCACATAAACATGGCCTCCACCCAAAATCCCACTCACATGTATTTAATTTCCACCCAATTAAATGCAACTCTCAATTAATAAAACTCTTTTATTTATTTTATTCAGAATTTTTTTAATTACTTTATTAACAAACATTCACATAAAACCCCTTGCAACATTTCAATATCACATGCAGAACCACTTTCTGCAATTTCACCCGAAATAATTCCGGTTTCTATCGAAACAATTCTTGTTTCTATTGAAACATTTCCTGCGCTTTGCAAACCTTTTGTCTGGAACATATGTGCTCCTAAATGGTGTCCGGCAACCCTTAAGTGTGTCACCCTATGGTTCGCGAATAATGCAGACATGATTGAGACTCCTCTCAGATCAATAATCAGAAGCGGGACCTGGAGATCCATACTGACTCCTGCATATTCAATGATGACTTCTATGATCGTGAGAACCTTTAACGTCAGCAATTTAATCCCTTTGTCTCATGATATAATACATGTCCTAGATTCGATCATCGGTATCCAAATACCTAGTTTGATCTCGTTACCGACATGCACTCTTTTCTCGTTCCCGTGATATAACATTCTAGTGATCACATCACTTGCTTGCAAGCTATCTTAATGTGATATCACCGAGAGGGCCTAGAGTATATCTATCCGTCATCGGGATTGACAAATTCCACTCTTGATCCATGAGCCTCAACATAACACCTTCATAGCACTAAACCCACCTTTATGGTCACCCTGTTACGGTGTGACGTTTGATGTTATCAAGATACTCTTTCGGTGTTAGCAATTAACATGATCTCATGGTCTAAGGACTAAGACTACTTTGTATGATGTTATAGCAATATAAACATAATGACTTGATCATAATGCTATACTTCGGATGAATGTTCATCACATCATTTCACAAATGCTGTGACCTTGTTATTAACAACATCCAATGTCCATGATCAGGAAACCTTGATCATCTTGTTAATCAACAAGCTAGTCTATAAGAGAGGCATAACTAGGACCCCTTTTGTTTATTAAACACACATGCATTCATGTTTCCTATCAATACAATTATAGCATGCAAAATAAACATCTATCATATACAAGGAATACATAATAACAACTTTATTATTGCCTCTCAGGGCATATTTCCTTCAGTCTCCCACTTGCACTAGAGATAATAATCTAGTTTATATAGTGATAAATCTAACACCCATGGAGTTCTGGTGTTGATCATGTTTTGCCCTAGGGAGTACTTTAGTCAACGGATCTGCTACATTCAGGTCCGTGTGCACTTTACAAATCTTTATATCTCCATCCTTGACATGCTCGCGGATGGAGTGAAATCGGCTCTTAATATGCTTGGAATTCTTGTGAGACCTTGGTTCCTTGGCGTTGGCTATGGCTCCATTATTGTCACAATAGATCACCATTGGGTCCAACACACTAGGAACCACACCTAGTTCCGTTATGAACTCCTTCATCCAAACCGCTTCCTGTGCTGCTTCTGAAGCAGCAACATATTCCGCCTTCGTCGTTGATCCAGCCACCACAGGTTGTTTGGAGCTCCTCCAACTAACTGCTGCTCCGTTCAAGAGAAATACGTATCTGGATTGAGACTTAGAGTCATCTGGATCAGTGTCAAAGCTAGCATCGACATGACACTTAGCGACTAGCTCTTCTTCACCTCCGTATACAAGAAACATATCCTTAGTTCTTCTCAAGTACTTAAGGATATTCTTGACCGCTATCCAGTGTTCTGAACCTGGATCAGATTGGTACCTACTAGTCAAACTAATAGCATGTGCCACATCCGGTTTTGTACATAGCATGGCATACATTATAGAGCCTATGGCTGAGGCATAGTGGATCTTATCCATTATCTCTCTTTCTTCCGCTGTAGCCGGACTTTGAGTCTTACTCAATGTCTTGCCTTGCAACATAGGTAAGTACCTCTTATTACTTCCATCCATATTAAACTTCTTTAATATCTTATCAAGGTATGTACTCTCCATAAGTTTCTCCATAAGAAATTCCACATTGCTCCCACTCACTTTCTTGTAAATACAAGCCTCTCCATAAGTTTGGACAAATCCAAACTCTTTGATCACCTCATCAAAGTGGAGATTCCAACTCCGGGATGCTTGCTTCAGTCCATAGATGGATCACTGAAGTTTGCACACCTTATCAGCATCCTTAGGATCGACAAAACCCTTAGATTGTATCATATACAACTCTTCTTCAATATTACCATTGAGGAATGCAGTTTTGACATCCATCTGCCATATTTCATAATCGAAATATGCAGCAATTGCTAACATAATCCTAACCGACCTAAGCATCGCTACGGGAGAGAATGTCTCATCGTAGTCAACTCCTTGAATTTATCGAAACCCCTTTGCGACAAGTCGAGCCTTATAGATGGTTACATTACCATCAGCATGAGTTTTTCTTTTGAAAATCCATTTATTCTCAACGGCCTTTCGATCGTGAGGTAAGTCCACCAAGAACCAAACCTGGTTTTCGTACATGGATTCCATCTCGGATTTCATGGCTTCTAGCCATTTGTTGGAATCAAGGCTCATCATCGCTTCTTCTTATGTCGCAGGGTCATCTATTTCATCAATCATGAAATTCATAACAGGATTGTCGTACAGTTCAGGAGCTGCACGTGTCCTGCTTGACCTGCGAGGTTCGATAGTGTCCTCTTTCAGAGTTTCATGATCAATATCATTAACTCTCTCTTCATTAGGTGAAGTCAACTCCAAAACAACTTCCGGTGCTGCGCTACTCGCCATTTCATGAAGAGAAGGTTCAATAACCTCTTCGAGTTCTACCTTCCGACTACTCACACCTTTCGTGAGAAACTCCTTCTCAAGAAAGGATCCATTCTTGGCAACAAAGACCTTGCCCTCGGATCTGTGATAGAAGGTATACCCAATCGTTTCCTTAGGGTATCCTATGAAGACGCATTTTTCTGCTTTGGGTTCGACTTTATCCGGTTGAATTTCTTCACATAAACATCGCATCCCCAGACTTTAAGAAATGACAGCTTAGGTTTGTTTCCAAACCATAATTCATACGGTGTCTTTTCAACGGATTTAGATGGTGCCCTATTTAAAGTGAATACAGCGGTTTCCAGTGCATAACCCCAAAATGACAGTGGCATGTCAGTCAGAGACATCATAGATCGAACCATATCCAATAAAGTACGATTACGACGTTCTGACACACCATTATGTTGTGGTGTTCTAGCAGGCGTGAGTTGTGAAACTATTCCACAGTCTTTCATATGTGTGCTAAACTCGTAACTAAGATACTCTCCTCCACGGTCGGACCGCAGAAATTTGATCTTTTCATTATGATGCTTTTCCACTTCATTCTGAAATTCTTTGAACTTTTCAAAGGTTTCAGACTTATGTTTCATCAAATAGATATACCCGTATCTACTCAAATCATCCGTGAAAGTAACAAAATAATGATATCCACCTCGCGCCGACACACTCATTGGTCCACACACATCAGTATGTATGATTTCCAATAAATCTGTCACCCGTTCCATTGAACCGGAAAACGGTGTTCTAGTCATCTTTCCCATAAGGCATGGTTCACATGTATCAAATGATTCAAAATCAAGTGATTCCAAAAGTCCATCAGAATGGAGTTTCTTTATGCGTTTAACGCCAATATGACCTAGACGGCAGTGGCACATATATGCAGATATATCATTATCAAGTTTAATCCTTTTAGCATCCACATTATGAATATGCGTAATACTACTATCGAGATCCAACAGAAATAAACCATTCGACATAGGTGCATGAGCATAAAAGATATTATTCATATAAATCGAACAACCATTGTTTTCAGACTTAAACGAATAACCACTTTGCATCAAACACAATCCGGATACAATGTTCATGCTCAGTGCAGGCACCAAATAACAATTATTCAGGTTTATAACTAATCCCGACGGCATATGGAGAGGCAGCATTCCAACGGTGATCACATCAACTCTTGAGCCATTGTTGACCCGCATCGTGACCTCATCCCTTGCTAGTTGTCGCTTGTTCCGCAGCCCCTGAACCGAGTTACATATATTAGCAACCGATCCCGTATCAAATACCTAGGTGCTACTGCGAGTACTAGTCAAGTACACATCAATAACATGTATATCACATATACCTTTGTTTGCCTTGCCGGCCTTCTTGTCTGCCAAATACTTGGGGCAGTTGCGCTTCCAATGGCCAGTCCCCTTGCAATAGTAGCACTCGGTGTCAGACTTAGGGCCAGCTCGGGTTTTTTTTCAGGCACGGCAATAGATTTGCTGCCCTTCTTTCCCTTCTGCTTGCCTTTCTTGTCCTTCTTGAAACCGGTGGTCTTATTGATCATCAACACTTGATGTTCTTTCCTCATCTCCACTTCTGAAGTCTTAAGCATTGACAGAAGCTCGAGAAGAGACTTCTTCATGCCCTGCATATTATAGTTCATCATGAAGCTCTTGTAGCTAGGTGACAGAGATTGGAGAACACGATGTATGCCTAAGTCAATGGGAATCGTTATTCCCAAGGACACAAGCTTATCGGCGTACCCAGACATTTTGAGTACGTGCTCACTAACGGAGCTGTTCTCTTCCATCATGCAGCTAAAGAACTTTTTAGAAGCATTATAACTCTCTACGGCAACATGGGTATCGAAAATCATTTTCAATTCTCCCATGGTATCAAAGGCATTGCCATTTTCGAAACGTTTTCAAAGTTCTGGCTATAGCCCATACAGTATGCCGCAATGAACTAAGTTGTGGTCCTCCTGACGAGTTATATATACGTTCTTTTCCTCGTCAGGGGCATCAGGAGCTGGTGGGGGGCCTAGCGGCGCCTCTAGCACATATTGCTTTTGTGCAGCAGTGAGGAGAATCCTCAAATTCATAGCCCAGTTGGTGAAGTTGCTACCATTCGCAGCAAGCTTCTCTTTCTCCATGAACACATTGAAATTAAAAGCAGGTGGTGCCATCTACAACAGAATTTGTAAAATATATTTAGACTAAGTTTATGATAGATTGAGTTCAACTAATCCAAATTACTAATGAACTCCCACTGAAAAACGACATCCCTCGTGTCCTTTTGGTGACTACATGAACCAAATCCACTACACCAAGTCCGATCATCACGTGAGTCGGTGTAGCTTCAAAGGCGAGCATCTATATGGGCATCATATCAACTATATGACTCATGCTTAACCTTTGGGTCTGTGTTCTGAGGCCATGTCTGTACATGCTAGGCTCGTCAAGTAAGAACCTCAGTATTTGCGTGTGTAAAACTATCTTACACCCGTTGTATGAAAGCGTAGAGTCAAGAACACCCGATCATCACGTGATGCCTCAAAACACGATCCACAAAACGGTGCATACTTAAGGAAGAACACATTTTATCTTGATATCTAAATGAGGGATCATCTTATAATGCTATCAAAAGCGCCAAACTAGCAATATAAGATGCTAACATCTAATGTGTGAAGTGAGGTGATATGGTCCATGCATTTGATCTCTATCATTTGCATCGTGGTATGATCTCTATCATTCCTTTGTGTGTAAGGCCAAGGTCTGTGGAACTTACACGTTAATTGAGTTGTAAGAGTATCTATCATACATCTACTTACAACAATACCATATCAAGACACTAGCCCAGCAACGATCTAAACTAGACGCCTCTAATTTATCAATTGCAAGTTTTACGTGGCTTAGGGCTTTCGGAGATAAAACCGGTCTTACCTATGAACATGAACCACAACGAGGATAACCAAGTTATTAGCAACTCGTTCTAAATCAGATATTGACTATAGTAGGAGAGACAGACACCCGCCAGCCACTTATGCAAAACAAGTTGCATGTCAGTCGTGGAACCGGTATCATGTACGATGACATGTAAGGTTGGTCTGGGCCGCTTCATCCCACTATGCCACCAATATCCAAAATTAATAAAGATGCAATAACATGATCATCATCGCCCACATATCAACCATATGTGTACTACCCGTGCTAAGCACCTACGCATAGATCAGGCTCTGATACCACTGTTGGATCCGTAGCATAGAAAACAAAAAATTTCCTACGATGAGAACTATACGCCAAGATCTATCTACTAGATACAGAGCAATGGGTGGACATACATCCATGGAGAACTTACCCTCGAAGACAACGAGTTTTGTTAACGAGTAGGAACTCGTGGTTGATGTAGTCGTACGCTTGCCGATCTCAAGATTGTGTGGAAGTCCGAGCGCCGCAAATCAGCAGCGCATCCGTCCTCGCACACACGTTCAAGCCACCGGCAACCTCCACCTCCTCGATCCAGCGAATCAGCGGAAGCAGCAACTCCTTCCAGACGCAAGGCCACCGAGAACATGTATCTCGCTAATCCGAGACCATGGGGAATATCTAGAGGGGAGAGAGATCCTTCACGAGGAGGTGTGGTTTATGAGAGGGGAGAGGGGGGCTTTATATAGGAGGGAGGGAGACCCCTCCCCTCCCATAGAAGGGGGGACTCCTCCCCTCCTTCATTCATGTGGTGAACCTCCACTCACATAAACATGGCCTCCACCCAAAATCCCACTCACATGTATTTAATTTCCACAAAATTAAATGCAACTCTCAATTAATAAAACTTTTTTATTTATTTTATTCAGAATTTTGTTAATTACTTTAATTAACAAACATTCACATAAAACCCCTTGCAACATTTCAATATCACATGCAGAACCACTTTCTGCAATTTCACCCAAAACAATTCCGGTTTCTATCGAAACATTTCCTGCGCTTTGCAAACCTTTTGTCTGGAACATCTGTGTTTCTAAATGGTGTCCGGCAACCCTTAAGTGTGTCACCCTACGGTTCGCAAATAATGCAGACATGATTGGGATTCCTCTCAGATCAATAATCAGAAGAGGGACCTGGAGATCCATACAGACTCCTGCATATTCAACGATGACTTCTGTGATCGTGAGAACCTTTAACGTCAGCAATTTAATCCCTTTGTCTCATGATATAATACATGTCCGAGATTCGATCATCGGTATCCAAATACCTAGTTTGATCTCGTTACCGACATGCACTCTTTTCTTGTTCCCGTGATATAACATTCTAGTGATCACATCACTTGCTTGCAAGCTATCTTAATGTGATATCACCGAGAGGGCCTAGAGTATATCTATCCGTCATCGGGATTGACAAATTCCACTATTGATCCATGAGCCTCAACATAACACCTTCATAGTACTGAACCCACCTTTATGGTCACCCTGTTACGGTGTGACGTTTGATGTTATCAAGATACTCTTCTGGTGTTAGCAATTAACATGATCTCATGGTCTAAGGACTAAGACTACTTTGTATGATGTTATAGCAATATAAACATAATGACTTGATCGTAATGCTATACTTCAGATAAATGTTCATCACATCATTTCACAAATGTTGTGACCTTGTTATTAACAACATCCAATGTCCATGGTCAGGAAACTTTGATCATCTTGTTAATCAACAAGCTAGTCTATAAGAGAGGCATAACTAGGAACCCTTTTGTTTATTAAACACACATGTATTGATGTTTCCTATCAATACAATTATAGCATGCAAAATAAACATCTATCATATACAAGGAATACATAATAACAACTTTATTATTGCCTCTCAGGGCATATTTCCTTCACAATGTAGCTGACTACATGGCCTGCGAGATGTATCTGGATCCACCCTATTCTCATGAGACCCAGGAGCAGCGGGATCTGCGTTATCGTCGTCGTGTGATGGCCACGTTTATATCAGTGACCATGCGCCTCGGAATGGAGGATGGGCTATGGCCAATGGTGGGGAGTCTCAAGGCCCGAATGGTCATGGCACATCTGAGAGCACATTTCGTGGAGAAAATGCGCATGTGGGAGTATGAGTTGATGGGGGACTTCCTCTCCATAAAGATGGAGGAGGTCTCCTCATTGGATGAGCACTTACTGCGCCTCTACGATGCGTACATGAGTTTGGCATACTACCTGGACAACTGGTTCTCAAGCTCATTCGCGATGGGAGTTGTGTTGCGGTCGCTTCCTCCAAGCTTCCAAGCAGAAGTCAGGATCAGCGTTATGAGAGGCGACACGGAAACACTGGATTTCCTTGAGTTCATATCACATTTCAGAAATGTGATAGATGAACCCAATGTTGCTGGAGTCATCAATGACCAAGGTATATAATTGATATACAGTTTTATAAATGTTATAATCTTGCAAACACATTTGCAGAGTTAAGTATATCTGATACTTGTTCTGTTTTGGTGAAAACAGGTCCTTCTGCATGAGAGGTGCTTGCTGGAGAGGAGGTGACGTTGCGTGTTGATGGCGAGCATGATGATGATGGCCAACGACACTCTCCCTCCACATTTATCATTTAGTTTGTGTTTTAGGATGATTAATGTAATCAAGAGATTTGAACTTCTTTAGTGTGTCTCACACTTCGTGAGATGGTTATTCATATCAGTTTGTAACAAACAGTTGTTCCACTTTTATGAATGATTTCTATTCGTGTTCATATCTTGTTTGATTATGTGTGAATTGTCCTTATTGTTTGAAACTAATTGATAATGCATGAAAATTTGTAAAACATTAAAAATGCCTTGTTTAAAATACCCAATTTAATGATATGTTCATTAATGAATGAAACCATTGTTTAAATTCAAAGTTATGCGATAATATGTGAAAGTCATTTGATTACTTTTCACATATAAATCATGCCTAAGTTCGGCGAAATAACTTGAACACCATGTATTACTTGAATACAAAGTGTTTAATGAATTGTTAAAAGTATATACATCTCCGATGTATTGTGTTTTAACGAAAATGGTAATTATCATTAAATGATTGTTTAAATGTGTAAAGTAAGTTTACCAAAGGAAACATGAATATAAAACTATTTGATTTGATCAAAGTGTTTCATCAACAAAAGGTATAAATATAAAAGGGAATCTAATTACTATGATTTGATCAATAGTAATGAAGTTCAAATTTATAAGAATGGCATAAAAGACATTGTGGAATGCAAAGTGTTTTTAAACGTCAAAATACAAAGCATCACAATGTGATATTAGATATCAAAGGGGGTTGAATAGAAGGCACCAAATAAATTGTTGTAGAGTATATGTAGAGACCATTAGCTTAGAAATAGTTAGCACTCAATTAGAATATAGTGAACCATTTGAATTCGTGAAACTTTTGGGGTTATTCGATATAACCAAAACAATAACGAATAAATCCTTGTAGAGTATTCATTGGAAACTTTGAATACGAAATCCATAGCTGAAACCAAAAGGTAAGCAAGATTCGTATTGCTGGGATTTTGGTGCATTCTTGAGAAAGCTCACCTTTAGTGAAGTTTCTCAATTATGGAGCAAATGGAAAATAGTGTAAAACACGATGAGGATTCAAAACCCTGCATCAGAGTGTTGAGAAGCGCAACGGACAACGTTCCTGAACGATTCCCTTCACAGAAGGAAAGAATCAATGATTTTGATCATTGTGTTTTTCCCTCCACTATTGTTTTTCACTACATGAAGTAGGATTCAAAGTGTAAATCCATATCTTGTATGGAGACATTTGTGAATCACTTGTCATGATTTTTTGGAATATGATATACCTACAAACTACAAAGGAAATAATGGTAAACTAAATTATGAGAAATCCTAGAAGTAAAATTCCCTTGAGATTAGAAAGAAATTTGTTGCTGAATCTCACAAGTAAAGGGGTTACCTGAATTTTTCCAAATGGCTGCAATGCCATAGTAGGAAAAGGGGTTAAATGACGAAAGCACAATTTTTCAAGTATTGGACAAATTCAAATGAATTTGATTCATGTGTGCTGGATGTCTAGTGGATTTAAAACTAGTAAAGTACTAGTATCTCATAATAAATCTCCAAGTTTGATAATTGATCAAAAGATTTTGAAGTTGTTCAAAGTAATAAGGAGATATGCAATTTGCATAAAATTGAGTGGGAGTTATGAAAGTCTTCCTGAAACAATATGTGATTGAAATATTTTAAAGTGGGAGCAACATAAGACTCAAATTCAAATATGTAGGAACATAGTTTGAGTAAGAGTACTGACTCGTACCCAAATATGTTAGCAACATAGTTTGAGTGGGAGCTTATAGGAGTAATTCTTAAGTATGTTTAGAATGAAAGCGCAAATACTTATGAATAATGATTTGTAAGATGAAGAAGTTAATGATAAGTGTATTATGATATTATGTAGTATTCCTTAAGGGATTCTGAAAAGTGTTTCAGAATAGAAGTTAATTAAGGAACTGGTCCTTAATAACTCAAATTAGGAATAGCATTAAGTTTGAACATCAATGGTTGAAAGAAAGAAAAGGATGATCATCATCCACTATGTTGAGACATAGGTTCTATCTTAGAAGCCATGATGGTAACTTGGCATAATATGTAATCCAAATAAAGAACGTTTGAAAGTGATTAAGTTTGAATCACAGAATGTTGAGCTAAGTTTTGTCCGCAGTGTCTAATAGAGAACTGTGGATATATTTTTCAAATCCATAAAGGATGACATATCTTAAAGCATAAAGAGTTATGTTATAAGGGAATATGTTGGAAACTCCTGTAGATACCAATTAAAGTCAAATAGGAAGCAAGGCGAACAAAACATCAAAAGTTGCACGGAGTGCACTAGTGTTTCGATGAATACATTTATAATAATAGATAAGGGTACCATCTAAAGTGTTGTATAATGTTATGGCGGGGCTAATTCGCTTTTTACGTAGAATGATGTGTCCCAGGGCATAGTGCCCATGAGAAAGCCCTCGAGGTTGATCTAACGTCACTGTAGGCTCCTAGAATCAGGCCTCGTTCTGCTGCCATAGCGATGATGCATACACACAGATGCTATCATGTGATGATAGAGTATTGATGTCAATCAAGGTGACATTAGTAAGTTGCAAAGGATTTGGGACTGTAAAGTACAGACCCAAGACTCAACCTCTTCCATGAGCAAGCATGTTCAGGGTACCGGATATATGGTGTCGATTGAGAACAAATGCAGCTAGTGTATTTGTACTCTAGTGCAAGTGGGATACTGTTGGAAATATGCCCTAGAGACAAATAGTAGTAAGGACTATTATCATATTTCATATAGTTTATGATTAAGTTTTATATCATGCTATAACTGTATTGAGTGGAAACATCAATACACGTGTGATATACAAACAAACCAGGGGTTCCTAGTGAAACTCTAGTCACTGGTTCATTGGTCAACAGATGATCATGTTTCCTGATCATGTGGCATTTATGCCAGTTGGAAATGAGGTCATCTCATTTGGAGAATGAGATGATGAACCAATACCCAACCTAAACATCGTGACCCGATCATGTCACAAAGTTCATGTTACGATGATTAGAAATGGATCCTCGTAGACTATTCCTTAGACCGTGAGGCTATATCAATCACTGTCTCCCAAGAGTGCTTAGATAGCATCAAACGCCATCTGGTAAAACGGTGGTTATAAAGGTGTGTTCAGTTATTCGGAGGAAACCATAGAGGCAATATATTTCAAGAGCGGTGTTGGGGATATACTTTCCGGGTATCCTCACAGTTCCTCACTGACCAGGGTGGCCCACTTCGGGTTAGAGATTTGCTTCACGGGCGGCCCAGTCAGGGAGAAAGACGGAGTTCAATCCGGCTACGGGAAGGCCCAGAAGACTTATCGAATTAGGCCCATAATGTTACTTGTAGTTCAAGATGTACTCTGTAACCGACTCTTAGACATAGCCGGATAGATCTCTCCTATAAACCCTAGGCCGGATATCTATATAAGTCGTCCTAGGGAGAGCCTTTAGGGCAACCCAATACTTTAGACCTTCAACTCGCACAGGCGAAACCCTTGTAACCCATATTCCAGCTCTGCCGTATTACTGGATTGCTAGCAGGAGTAAGATTCGTCCAAAGCCGGCGGATTCGAACCTGGGTAAACTTGTGTGCTCACCGTCCCGGAATACCGTACGTCTCACACCCCTCTCTTCCACACGCCTCGAGGACCCCCTCATGGCGTACTTGTCCTCAATCCGACGACAGTTTGCGCCCACCGTGGGGCAAGTTATCTTCGGATCTGCGTTCCGAGCGGAATCTGCAAGAATCGGAATCAGCGAGACCATCGCAGTCGGTCGCATCCTCTACGCCAGCGATGTCCCTCTCATCGTTCTCGACGAGACTTGGATTCCGGCAAGGGAGGTCGTGACTGCCTACACAATCATGTCTTTTGGTGAGATCGATGTTTACATCGGTTTTGCTGAACCTGCCCAACCCACCCTAGTGGTGATGATGGAGGTAGAAGAATCTTCTAGGTCCCCTTTGTCCGCGGAGGCGGCAGAGTTCCGGATCTCAGAAAACCCTAATCCCACCCAGCCCGCACCAGTTGTGGAGATAGTGGAGAAACCCGAGCCTGAAGAAGACCTAGCAGTCCACGTCGAATCTGGAGTGGATCTCCCTGGAGGAGCCAGATCCCAGATCGACCCACCCGCGAAAGTCGAAATCCAGGAGGAGCATATCAATGACACTGATTCCGGCTCTGACGACGCCAGTATAGATATATCTTTCCTAAGGTACACACTAAAACGTATGATACTGCAAGGAAAAAGCACAGATGCAATCCTCGAGACCATCAAAAGTTTCGATATGGCTGATCGCAAAAGCCGCAGGTACCTCAGGAAGCATGCGTCACACTTTGTCGGATACGTGGGATCCGGATCCGGCTCTGCCGATGCTGGAGAAAACACCGACTCAGTGCTGGAGGCAATTGGAACAAACATCGACGTGCCCGCATCCTTGGATGAATCGATGACGTCAGCAGATTTCTGAAAGTTCTCCGGGGAATATGAAGAGGAGTACAACTCCAAAGCTGCAGAAGAAGGAGAAGCCATGGATGAAGGATCCGGGGAACACTCTCCCAAAACGCAGGATGATATGGACGTCGGAGACAATCCCGAGGTCCATATGTCCAAAAGTACCGATCAGAGCTTGACTCTAGGAAACGGACCCAAAGCTGTCTTTGCTACCGGCGCTGCCAAGAAGGCAAAGAAGAAGAACAAGAAAAACAAGACTCCGGCAAAAGACCCTCTGACAGAGGAGGTGATTGCCGAGGAATAGGAGGAAGACTCGGATGGAGCACTTATCCCAGACGAGCTGAAAAAAGAAGCATCGGTGGATGGACACGTGATCACTTAAGGTGCGCGTAAACTCATCGATGCCGCATTAACCACACCTATCCCTACAGCTGCAGAATTTACTGCAGATGAGCTGGACGAAAGGGCGCAAGCCCTAGAAGCGCGTCGTCAACAACTCCTCGATGAAGCCAAAAACATCGAGGTGGAGAAGAAACGCATGTCAAACAAGGAATACATGTCTCGTCTACATCAGAAGACATGAAAGCGTCACATAGATGACAACCAATTCCCACGTGTCCATGCCGTCCTTTTTGGAGATGAGATAGGGAAACCACGGAAAGATAGCAACAGAGATTGGGTATACCCAACACCAGTAAAAATACCGTGGCATCCCGAGAAATTCTATCGGCTAATCCAGGACTAGAGGAGATCCGTTTGGGTATCAAGCTACTCAATAAGGGACTGGAGCAGCAAAAGGTCGCCCTGTCCGGAAGTCAAAAACTGGTCTCAGATTCTGACCAATGTCGCACAGATCCGGCGTGGGCTGGCGTAAGATCCCATTACGTCTAGGCGCAGTATCATCACCCCGAACGACGGGAAGACAACTATTCAAGAACCGGATCTTCAGTACAGCATCACAAAACTTGGCAGAATCGGGGCAACGTCAGCCGACGAGAAAGACGCCATCGCTGCCTGAATCCGACGAACCCTCCCGACGAGAATCTAAGGATCGAAGGAGAAGATAAAGAAATGTCGGGAGGAGGATCGTCGAGAATGCCACCTCCTAGACATGAGAACCGTCCGCTGAGCCTCACCATGGTGGGAAGCAGGACGAAGAAACGACGGAAACCATGCTGGTACAAGCCGGCAGGGGGCTCGTCGTAGTCAAGCTGCTCCACCCTCTCCACCACACAGTCATCACAACGGCTCCCATGGAGGGCAAGGAGGACGACATGGCGAAGGAGGTGGTGGCAGAAGCCGAAGTCCGGCTCCACGGTACCGCAGCCACAGCCGGCATTTGGGACGATCTCTATCCCCGAACGATGCAAGGCACAGGATCAACTCCAACATAGAGGCTCGGCGCTATGAAAATGATGACGTGTACGTGGTCCCAAAGTGCTTCGGTCCATGCATCAGAGCTACAAAATTCCTGGAAGGTTTTGCTATCTCAAGACATATCCAAGCCTATGACGGCATTGCTCGGCCAGACACCTGGTTACAGGATTTCTTCCAAGCTTGCTGCATTGCCAAAGGCGGAAACAGCCTGGTCGCAACCCGATATCTCCCATTTATGTTGTGGAAGACGGCACGATCATGGCTCAATGAACTTCCGGCAAACACCATCCATAACTGGTATGATCTGCAAAGCGCGTTCTTTCGGAATTTCGAAGGCACATATCGGAGGCCCTGTACGGTTGGAGACCTACAGCGTTGCACCCAGAAAGCCGAAGAAACTTGCCGGGATTATCTCGGATGATGGATCGACACCAAGAACTCCTACGAAGGAGTAAATGATCAAACTGCGGTTGAAGCTTTCATTGCAGGTCTCCCTATTGGTTTACTGCGCCATCGCTTGAAGTGTGACAAGGTCACTGATTTGGGAGAGATGATAGAAACAACGAGCAAGTATGCAGACACCGACAACGACGCAGAAGGATTGCTCAATGCCCTAGTTGTGCCTCAGTCGGCAAAACAACCAAAGCAATAAGCTCAGAAGCACAAAAATACCTTGGAAGAAAAACCCAACACGGAAACAGCGGTAGTTACTACCGTTTCCGGGTCTAGAGGATGAGGAGGACGTGGCGGAGGCCGCGGGCATGGCTGTGGGACATCAAGGGTCCAAGGTAGAGGAGAACAACAACCAGGAAAAACCTACTCTTGGTCCGACATTGGCAATAACCCATGTGTGCATCACCTAGACGCCAATGGGGGCTCGTCCCACACCAACGCTGAATGTCGTTTCAATGACGACATCAAAAGAGATGACACCGCGGGCTACAAAGCTAAGCGGAAGAAGGGAAAGAAAAATCCCGAAAAAGACAAAGAGACCAAGGAAGATTCCTACGTGGAGGAAGCTGATGCTTCAAATCCCAAGTCGGAAGGGAAGAAGACTTTTCCCACCAAGAAGGACACTTATGTCACCTTACTCGGATCTCAACTAGCAAAGGTCAAGAAAGCAGTTCTACACGAGCTCAATGCAACAGTTCCGGCTGTCCCACAGTATCTGGACTAGTCGGAAGTGGAAATCACGTTTGACCGCGATGATCATCCGCCTAAGTTAGACAGGCGAGGAAAATACGCCTTAATCGTCAACCCACTTATTGACGGTTATGGTTTCTCCCAGACCCTCATGGACGGTGGTAGCAGCATCAATATTCTCTATGTCAAAACGCTACGCCAGATGAAGATCTCGGAGACCCAGCTGAACCATAGCTCTGTGATTTTTCGCGGAGTTGTCCCAGGAAGACAAGCTAATTCCCTAGGACAGATCACTTTGGATGTTACCTTTGGAACTCCAAAGAATTATCGGACGGAGGCACTTTCCTTCGAAGTGGTCACGTTCAAGAGCGCATACCACGCTATATTCGGACGTCCGGCTTACTGGGCTTCTATGGCTCGTCCGTGTTACATTTACAATATGATGAAAATTCTAGGTCCCAACGGCGTGATCACCATCAGGGGAGACCCGAAGAAAGCGCGAGAGTGTGAGGATGGAAATGCCGCCTTTGCTGAAGCCGTGCTACACGCCCAGGAGTACCAGGAGATCAAGAAGAGCATAGATCCGTCCGAGATGCCCGCAACGAAGAAGGAGGTGACCAAGCCAAATCCGGAGTTCAAGGCATCAGAAGAGATGAAGAAAGCACGATTGAAGGATGATGACCCCTCCAAGGTGACCTAGATAGGCGTAGGCCTAGATAGCGCATAGGAAAGTGCGCTCGTCAAGTTCCTCCAAGCAAATCAAAATATCTTCCCATGGCAGCCACCTGACATGACCGGAGTACCTAGGGAACTTGTCGAGCACTCTCTAAATGTAAACCCAAACGCTAAACCCGTCAAACAGTCCTTACGATGGTTTGGCGACGAAAAAGCATAAGGCAATAGCTAACGAACTAGCACGGCTCGAGTTAGCCGGATTCATAGAAGAGGTCATCCACACTGAGTGGTCGGCCAATCCTGTAATGGTCCCTAAAAAGGACACCACTGATTTAAGGATGTGTGTTGATTATACTGCCTTGAACAAGGCTTGTACAAAAGATCCGTTCGCTCTGCCTAGAATTGATCAAGTTATCGATTCTACGGCAGGCTCGGAACTCCTCTGTTTTCTCGACGCATATTCCGGTTATCACCAAATCCGGATGAAGGAATCTGAAAAAATCAAAACTTCATTCATAACCCCCTTCGGAACCTTCTGTTTTGTTATGATGCCCTTTGGGCTAAAGAACGTAGGAGCTATGTACCAGCGCATGATGTAGCGTTGCCTCCACGACCAACTCGGACGCAATGTACATGCATACGTGGATGATATCGCGGTGATGTCCAAAAAGAAGGAAACACTCATTTCCGACTTGGAGGAAACGTTTGCCAATCTACGAAAATACAACATCATGCTTAACCCGAAGAAATGCTTCTTTGGAATACCAGCCGGAAAATTGTTAGGTTTCATTGTGTCTCAAAGAGGCATAGAGGTGAACCGCGACAAAATTAAGGTTATACTCAATATTTCCAGGCCAACTCGTCTGAAGGACGTACAAAGATTAACTGGTTGCATTGCTGCGGTCAGTCGATTTGTAAGCCAGCTTGGTGAAAGAGCCGCACCATTATACAAACTCCTGAAGAAGACCAAAGATTTTTTCTGGACTGACGAAGCTGAAGCTGCACTACAAGACCTGAAGAAAGTACTCTCATCTGCTCCTATCCTTGCAGCACTGGAACCTCAGGAACCGATGTTTCTTTATTTTGCTGCGACAAACAAGTTCGTTAGTATCGTCATGGTGGTGGAGAGATCAGAGAAAAATCAGGAACACCTAGTGCAGCGTCCGACTTACTTTGTCAGCGAGGTCTTGACAGAATCAAAACAGCGATATCCACACTATCAAAAGTTGGCTTGTGGTGTTTTCCTAGCATCTCGTAAGTTACGACACTATTTTCAAGAGCATCCAATTACCATGGTGAGAAAAGCTCCCATGAGAGATATAATCAACAACAGCGACACAACAGGACGCGTCGCCAAATGGGGCATAGAGCTCTCAGCTTTCGATATTGAGTACAAACCTCGGACAGCAATCAAATCCCAGATCCTTGCTGACTTTGTTGTTGATTGGACAGAGACGAAGGAGAATATGATCCTTCCTGAGTCAGAATATTGGACCCTCTTTTTCGACGGGTCTAAGGCTCGAGGGGGCTCGGGGGCTGGCGTGGTGCTCAAATCACCCCAAGGAGACAAACTTTTATACGTGTTGCAGATCCACTTCACAGCGACAAACAATATTGCCGAGTATGAAGCACTACTGCATGGAATCCGGATTGCCAAGGATATTGGCATCCAACGTTTAATGTGTTACAGAGATTCGGATCTTGTTGCTCAGGAAGTCTTGGATATTTGTAATGCAAACAAGCACATGGCAGCATATAAAGCTGTCGTGGATGATCTATCTAAATCGTTCGAAGGGTTTGAAGTTCAACACATTCCTCGAGCAGAAAATGAGGAAGCAGATGCACTATCTCGAATGGGCTCTGCGCGGAAAGAGGTCCCGGATGGCGCATTTTTAGAGCACCTCAAAGTCCCCTTGATAAAGGGAGTAGATAGGAATATCTGACCAAATCCGACTCACCTTTGATAGTAGTTCTGGCTGTAATTCCCAGCTGGACTTAAGCCTACCTCGATTATTTGGTAGATGGCAAATTACCCGAAGACGAGGTGCTGAGCCGGCAGATTATCCGACGAGCAAAAGCCTATACTATTGTTAAGGGTGAGCTCCATAAACGGAGTGTTTCTAGGATTTTTCAGCGCTGTGTATCTCCGGAAGAAGGAGTGGAAATCTTAAGGGAAATCCACGAAGGCGAGTGTGGTCACCACGCTGCAGCCAAATCTTTAGTGGCAAAAGCTTTTCGACATGCATTTTTCTGGCTTACAGCTCAGGCAAATACCGAACGATTAGCCAAGACATGCAAAGGCTTCCAAAAGTATGCCAAGCAAGCTCATGTTCCGGCTGATCAGCTACAAACAATACCTATAACATGGCCTTTTGCGGTCTGGGGGCTTGATATGGTAGGACCTTTTAAACGGGCTCCAAGTGGATTTACCCACGTCTTAGTGATGGTGGATAAATTCACCAAATGGATCGAGGCTAAACCTGTCACTAGTTGTGATGGAGGAACAACAAAAAGATTTGTCGAGGATGTTATAATCCGGTATGGTTATCCGTATAGCATTATCACGGACAACGGGAGTAACTTTTCTATGGGAGAACTGGCCGAATTCTGCGATGAGCAAAATATCTGGCTTGACATTGCGTCAGTCGCACATCCACAGGCTAACGGACAAGTCGAAAGAGCAAATGTTTTCATTCTACAAGGCCTAAAACCAAGACTCGAAGCACCACTACGACGTGCTGCGGGGGCTTGGGCAGAGGAACTACCCTCTGTAATTTGGAGTTTACGAACAACTCCGAATAGGTCAACAGGATACACACCTTTCTTCTTGGTCTATGGCGCAGAAGCAGTTCTTCCTAGTGATTTAATTCATACTTCTCCTAGAGTGGCCGCGTATATTGAAGAGGATGCCGAGATTTCTCGACAAAATGATCTCGACTTAGTCGAAGAAGTTCGCGTCGTTGCTGAAATGAGATCTATAGCCTATCAGCAGAAGTTACACAAGTATCATAGCCAGAGAGTCCAAAATAGATCTTTCAATAAAGGTGATTTGGTTCTCCAGCTTATGCAACGAAGAAAGCACAAACTTTCCCCAGTATGGGAAGGGCCCTTTTTAGTTAGTCGAGTATTGCACAATGGATCGTACTACTTAACTGACATGAGGCCAGTCAAAGAAAGACCTTCTACTAAGAAGAGAAAGAGAGCTGGAGGCAGTACAAATCCGGATGAGTTAGACAAACCGTGGAAAATTGCTCAGCTACGTCCCTTTTATTCTTAGTTTATCCTTCTTTGTAATCATACATATGTACATGTTCTGTGAGAAATAAAAGTTTTGGTTGCCTCCAAGTTTTTCTGAGAAGTTTTTACCATCTTATTTCCTAATGATCATGTCATAGTCGAAAATCCTAGAATGCTTGAAAGTACTTTATGCTCATGTTCGTTCTGGTCTAGATTTCCGATTCTAAAACTGCTACCTTCGGGTATAACTCTAAAGTTTCTAGTCTTTACTTTGGTTATTTGTCTGATTGCTGGATGCGGGCATTTTCCGAGTAGTGAATTGTTGGTACTGGAAGCCGACTTTGTTTCCGAGTTTAAACTGGTTTAGCAAATGAGCTCCGTTGCTCGGCAAAGTTTTCGGCGGAAGGTTTAGCCGACTCACGAAAGGGACGAGGCGAAAAGCCAGATAAACGATAAGTAGAGATGAAAAAATACAAGTGCTTGTGTTGCAGGCATGCAAAAATCTCAAAGCCAAAAATTGCTGAATAGATCAAAAGCTTAGCACTAGCAAGATAAATAGTACTTAATATTTACAATCGCATCAGGCTTTTTCTGAAATAATACATAAATTTCTGGTCTATGATGCAGGAGGAGATGAAGGATCTGCTGGCTCGCTGGTCACTCCGCCTTGATATCGTTCCGAGATGTTCGCATCCAAGGTGGTGCGTTCATCGTCGGAAACTTCTTCGGTTTCTTCTGCAGGAGGAGGCGGAGTATCCATGCGGGTGAAGAAGGGGATCTTGTAGCTGGTTAGATCAGCTACGTGGCACCCGTATCCGGCGCAGGAGTGCATGATGGCTTGAAGGTCCTGCTCCTGGCTGTCTTCGTCTACCTTGCAGTACCCTCTGGTCACTTGCCATATCTCCATGTTTCCATGGTGGCTCATGACCATGGTGAGAGCATTCTGCGCAGCAGTCCACGCGTAGGACATGTTCCAGTCCCGAACAAGCTGCGGCATCTCCTTGGCCCTATCCAACCCCTCAAAATCCGACATGCTTGGCATGTCCGAAATCCTGAGAGACTCGCCAATGTCCTCAAGGGACTGGCGGTAGTCATGAAGAAGATCACCGACTTGGATAAGCCGGTGAGTGCGGGGCTCGAACGAGGAAGAGTCCGTCAACTTGAGAGGACCTATACACAACACAAGTTAAGAAAAAACCGACATTGATAGAAGTCAAAGAAAAAGATAAGTCAGAGAGGTGGAACGTACCAAAAATGACGTCGTCAATCTTGGTCTTCTCCTCCCGGAGACTCTGGAGTTCAGCCCGGAGCGCCTGGGATATGTCCTTCTCTTTGCCAAGCTCATTCTTGAGATCCGAGATTATTTTATCCTAAGCAGCAATCTTGCGATCACGCTCATCAGTGGCCATGGAGGAGGATTCAAGGACTTGAGCTATGCTCTTTTCATGATCTGCCTTGAGCTTATCCAGCTCTTGGCGAAGTCCCTTGTTCTCCACCACCAGGGCCTTGAGGTTCTCGGCCTCTTCAATCATAGTGATGGATTGTTTCACCAGCTCTGTAAGTCAAAAAAGAACAACAGTTCAGAAAAATTCGACATTGAAAAAAAGCAAAGACAAGGTTTGAATCTCGGAATGTTTACCTTCGCCTTCATCTTTGGCTACTTTGAGCTCAACATTTTTAAGCCGGAGAGCTTTGATCTCCCTCCGCTTATCACAGACATTGGTTAGTAATTCCTGGTTATAGGAACATACTTTCTGTAAGTCAGAATACCCAAAGTCAGAAAGCTACTTAAGACTCAGGCTAATATTTTTGCTAAATATCAGCACGAGCCTTGGGGGCTACACTAGTTCGTTCTTTGGCATCCTAATGAAGCATAAACTCGGATTCTACATCCTACTTCATGCTTGGGGGCTAGAGGATATGATATAACATAATGGAAAAAACAAGAGTTGGAATTCCGACTTACATATTGCTCGCGGGTGAGTTTATTTAAACCCGCATTCACTTCAGCGGCCACCTTCTCGGCAAAGGTAAGAGGGATCACTAGGGCTGTTGGAAGCTCGCCAGTCCTAATCCTCTCGTTGTGAAGGCAGAATTGAGTGAGAAGGTCAGAGAACTTGACGTCCTCTGCTTCTTGCGCTTCCTCCTCGGGGGATAAATGGCTTTTGTCCAGGACATGCCTGGCTAGCCGCTGGATCTCCTCTGCAGATTTCCGGGTTAGGCCAAATTTGGCAAGACTCGGATTGCTGAGGAGGTTTTCGGCGAAGACTTAAGCCGAGGGATCATTACCCGAAGAGGGTTCACCCTTATCTTGAGCTGACGCACCCACGGTGACGTCAGTTTGCGACCCAAGGATCACAGGCTCCGTTTGAGGAGCCAGATCTTCTGCAGCATCCGACGAGATAACTGGAGTTGCAGAAGGTTGAGGGGCCGGAGTCGGAGGAGCCACGGCAGGGGAATCTATGGTAAGCTTCGTCTGACGCAAGGGCTTCGAAGAAATCCCTTTCCCCTTGCCCTTGATGATTGATTTTGCTCTGAGAAGGTAACCAAGTCAGAAATGTTACATCTCGGAAAGAAGTTTGAATAAAGTACAAAGGCGGAAAAGTTGTGACTGAAAGTTACCTCCTTTGTGCCAACCGCTACTGTCGGAGCTTTGCGCTTCTTGAGCGCAAGATCCGGCAGTGGAACTACTTCCACCTCCTGAGAGAACTCCGGAGGGTATCCTTCGAGCGGAGCAAGTTCTGACTCGGGGATGTTAGCAAGCTGAAAACAAGAAAACATATCAGTATTGTAGTATAACTCGAAGATTGAAACACATAAAAGGTGTTGATGGAAGCTTACCGGCACCACGGGGTTTTCCGCCGTGTGCATGTCCAGAGAAACCTCCGGAATCCTCCTTTTGATCCGCTCCTTGATCAACCACTTGATTTGGCCTATGTAGCCTTGAGTGGTGTAGGCTTTGGAGCTGGTGCGGAGGGAGTCGATTGGAGAAGACGTGATGGAGTGCATCAGTCTATCCCCGTGGTACTGAAGTGGCTGGATCCGACGTGAGACCCAACACTGGACCAAGTCGGATCCCTTCAGACCACTATGCTTGATCAGATATTCGATCCACCTCTTAGCGAGGATCAGATCATCAGTGAGAGCCGGAGCAGCCTCGTCCCAGGAAGGCTGGGCTGTGGCGGCTCCGTCAACAAAAGCCGACAAAGCAGTAGCTTTGCCGGGATCCAGAATATCCCTATGGTAGAAAAAAGTGGCTGGCCATTGTTTGACCGAGCCACTGGCAGAAATTTTGGGATATGCCCGGTCAAGTCTAAGAGAAAAGCTAATAGTGCCAGTGATGTAAGGAACACCGGCAGTGATGGAATTCCTCCGAACATGAAAATAAAACCGGAAGAGAAGCAAACTCGGCCTAATGCCGAGAAAGCCCTCGCAAAGCACAGCATACGCACTCATTTCTAGAAGTGAGTTGGGAGGAAGATTGTGGAGTTGAATTCCGTAATGATCTATCACCTCAGAGAAGAACTCCGAGGGAGGAAAAGACAGACCTTGGTCAAGATGGGTGCCGAAGTGGACCCGCTCGTCGTCACGCGGGTTGGGGACGGTTTCACCGGAGCCGCTCCGCCAGTCGCCGGTGGCGAGAAGCCCCTCCTTCTCCGTGTTCTTGAGGCCTGCTTCGTCAAGGGCGCAGGGGATCCAGATTCCCCAGTAGCTCTCCTTTTCTGCTGCTGCTTCCGCCTTCTCCGCCGCCGCTGCTGCCGCCAAACCGGAGGAAGAAGATGATGAAGCCATTTTCTCCGGTGAGAGGGTGACCTTAAAGGGGCAGCGCTGGGAGCTCTGTGGGGGGAGCACGAGGAGGCTCTGTGCGCGCTGCAAGATTGGGAGGAAAGGAAACGGCAAAGGACTGGTGGAAAGGAGAAGAAGAAATCTGAACCCCTTATATCCACCTACCTGCGCCAAGATTCGTGCAAACGCTACAGTGTAACCGCCACGCGTCGTGGAAAGAACTGGGAAGGACCCGTGCGATGATTGCGTCGCCTCGATCTCCACGCAGGCATTGAAACGGCGCCTCGGTTCCACGGACCGCGGACCCACCAACGGTCGTGCTGATGGAACGCCTGTCAGATGATGTGACCTGACCATGCTTGTGTCAGGTGGCGTTAGAGACCAAGTTTCGGCTTAGTTTAAAATCGAGCTGGAAAATCCGAGTAACCTACTGATAGGTCCGACTTATTTTTAAGACCCGGATCATATTTTTTGATGTGAAGTTTCAGGAACCCTTCAAGATTCTACAAGCTGAAGATCAAGCTAGACGATGATAAATCCGACCTTGGATCTTGGAGGCCTCCGGGGGCTGCTGTTGGGGATAAACTTTTCGGGTATCCTCACAGTTCCTCACTGACCAGGGTGGCCCACTTCGGGTTAGAGCTTTGCTTCATGGGCGGCCCAGTCAGGGAGAAAGATGGAGTCCAATCCAGGTACGGGAAGGCCCAGAAGACTTACCGACTTAGGCCCATAATGTTACTTGTAGTTCAAGATGTACTCTATAACTGACTCTTAGACGTAGCCGGATAGATCTCTCCTGTAAACCCTAGGCCGGATATCTATATAAGCCGTCCTAGGGAGAGCCTTTAGGGCAACCCAATACTTTAGACCTTCAACTCGCATAGGCGAAACCCTTGTAACCCATATTCCGGATCTACCGTATTACTGGATTGCTAGCAGGAGTAAGATTCGTCCAAAGCCGGCGGATTCGAACCTCGGTAAACTTGTGTGCTCACCGTCCCGGAATACCGTACGTCTCACACCCCTCTCTTCCACACGCCTTGAGGACCCCCTCATGGCGTACTTGTCCTCAATCCGACGACAAGCGGGATTTGTCCGTCCATGTGACGGGAAGATACTCAAGGGCCCACTCAGAGAGGTTATATCCAATAGCTGTGCAGCGTGTGATTAGATCACGGGGATATCACTTGTCGGAACGAGTTAAGTAGCATTGTTCAGTTACGAGATTGAACACGACATGGTGATGTCATTGATCAGATCTCGGGCAATGCAAGTATCTAATGACAAAGGGAATAAGACACGACTGTCCCGGTTCAAACGACAAAAGATCTTCGTGGAATGCACAGGGGTCACATGGCCATCCAAGTCTCTCTGTCGATCATTGGTGCGGGAGTGTCCCGACCATGTCTAGAGTGTTCCTGAACCGTAGGGTATCACGCTTAAGGGCTTTTTTATGCTTAGAGAGTGTTTATAGGATCGGTAGAATCGCCGAAGAAAAGAAGGGAGAAAACCGGAAGGGTTTCGGTAAGTCCGGAGGATGCCCGGAGTGGAGCTGGAAGGTGTTCCATAGCCACGGAGATTAAATGAATGTTAAATATTGATTTAATCATTTATTCATAATTATTTAATAAAGAGAAAATCAATTAAAAGGTTAAAAGGCTTAATGGGCCAATTCCGTATGGAGAGGGCCCATTAGGGAAAAGGAGAAAGTAGAGAAGGGGCAAGGGGGAGGCCGGCTAGGCCTAGCCCCCCCCCCCCACGGGGCCCACTAGTGGCCGGCGGCCACCTCCTCCCCCACCTCCTCCTCTCCTTTAGTCCCACCCCGGGACTTGAGGGGAGGTAGTACCTCCCCTCCCCCTATATAAAGTGGGGTATTTGGCCTAGAATATACACCCAATAATCAATAAAGGTCTCCCCACTTTTGGGAGGACCTCTAATTGTATTTTCTCTCTCCCCCTCTCTCTCTTGTGACCATGGTCCCAAGTCTGGACTGCGTGAGCGAGAGACATCTTCACCGCGGAGCACCGTCGCGCTGCGGGATTCGGATCCGGGAGCTCTACTTCCGCAACTTCTGCTGGATCGGGAAAGCGGGAGTCATCGTCAGGCACCGGACGTGTGTAACTCCCCGCGAGGTGTCGCACTTGAGGCACTCAAGTTGTTGGAGCTAGAAGGAGCGCAAGGACTTCATCACAACCTTGAGGTCGGCTTCGGCTCGTCTACATCAACCACGCTCTCCTGAGCGTTGATAACGCTTTTTGGTCTTCAAGGGTAAGTTCGCGAAAATCCCCTCCCGTTACTATATTACTAATAGATAGGTCCTGGCAGCTTCAGGGGCGTAGAGTAAAATTTATTGTTTTTATGCGCGGAACCCTACAGGTTCATGGTTTCCCTCAATTGTCTCTCTCCATCTATGGCGATGATCATGTTATAGATAATAAAAGTACACACAATTGTCGTGTTTTAATGGTAACTTTATGGTGGCTACATGTCTTAAAAAACATAGTTGAAAGAAGTACTCCTTTGTGCTGCTAGGTCACTGATACCTTCAATCCAGATTCATGGATGTAGTATAATAGATTTTTCCCTAGAAGACCTAGGTTTAATCGAACCTCGGAAAGCAATACTAAAAGGAAATAAAAAGGACACATCTACAACACTTTGTTTGTTAGTTTTACCTTAGTTTACCAGACCAATCTAGTTTACTTTATAATGGGTTGAATCAATCGATGGAGATAGTCTAGGGTGGAAGATGTACCAGTAGCTGCACATCATATGGGATAAAAGATAATAATGAGCATAGTCATGTATAATGTTTGAACGGAGATAATATCTTGTGGGCAACACATCCTAATATACTAGAGCCACCATGATGCAATGGTCATAGCAATAGTCTTTTAATCCAACTGAGTGCATACCGAAGCAACGGGCTACAAAAGATTATTAAGTGTAAAATATAGATCAAAGCTTTTAGTGGTGATGTTGTTGTGATCCCGAATGGGTCGCTAAGCGAAGACCATACTACCCTTCTGTCACTAAGGTTCCTATGAGATCGCCGCTAGCCAAGTATCTCACCCCAAGTCTTTATCAATCTATGGGATCTTGGTACCTACAAGTCCATAAATCAAGACAAGAGATGAAGAAACAAAAGATATAAATCTCAATTGCAAAAAAATACAATACTTCCATGATCTAGATGCACATAATTGCTGCGAGGTTTCTCCCCAACCTGCAGCGCATGAGGACTACTCACTCATAACAAATAGATCGGAGATAGAAAACATCATACAAATACTTAGATTGAAATCAAATATTCTTACAATGGTTGCCAGATCATAAGAAGATCTAAAGTACAAAGCAATGGCTATGTCTAGTGGATGGGATGGATGGTGGAAGTGATGAACAATGGATGAACAATGCTGTGGATCTCCTTTGGTGGTGTTGTGATTAAATCTGAGAATGGCGGCTCTCTGGACGAACAATGGGTTTGACGAGGCGAAGCCAACGCCACCTGGTACGGGCAAGCCATGTCCGTACTAGGTGTTGTTAAGCATGTTGACGCCCTGGAATAGCTTCACAATTACTTGGCTTGTGTGGACTTCCTTAAAAACCTTCATTTTGACTCCTTATTTCACATTAAAAACCGTGATTTCCTGCACAACATAATTCAAAGAGAGGTTTTACATATCTTTGCAATTATTAGTCATTAGTGGCAAGGATTAAGAGTTTCTTGGAAATTGCTGGACCAAAAACAATGTTTAAATATAGTGGAAGATGGCTAATTTTGGATCCAACAACTTCCCCAAAGCTCAAACCTATCTCCCTCAAGCAAGAAGAAACAAAAGAACTATAAGGAATTCAGCGTTTAAATTTGAAACAATGAGAATAAGAATTCACTTATGGTTGGTAGTCATATGTGCTCAACACTTCATTCATTTGCGATGCGTATCAAAGTTAGAGAGATGACAAGAACAATATACAAGCTTCGGTAAGTCAAGAGAATCAAAGTAATGTTTAATATAAGTACAAGTAACTATAAGTGTAGCAATCAATCCAATTCTTCTAATTAACTCTCAGCTTGCCAAGGAACACTAGGATGTTTAAATAGCATAGTGGAGTAAGAGTGTTTCATGTCCTAAGTATTATAACAATGAAGTGTCTTATTTACACCCACGTCAATAAATCAAGTCTATCAAAAAAACTTCTAATCCAATCATTGTTTTTCAAGAAAAACTCGTAAAGTAGTAATGAGACCATGCCAAGGACTTGTTTTTTTGGATCCTCATAGAATCGTTTTTATTCTTTGAAGGATCGATGAATGTTTCTTTTGCAAGTGTTTGCACAACCTTTGGTAGTACCAATACTTTTGCCCATACATTGACATGTATGGCACTCATGTCATCAACTCATAGCCGAAATCTGGGTTATACCATAGGTCGTTCAAAATCTAGCGGAGTTGTTGGCATCCCAAAGGTCTGCATTAGAGACATAAAACAAAATTGTCTCTCTTCTTTCTCTCTTTTTTGAGCTAGTACAGCGGTTTGATCCACAAGGTTAGCTTTGGCATACATCACAATTACCACTAGACTTTATTTCAATCAAACAACTCCTTTCATGAGTGCCTTCAATACTATCAAAATTTCTATGGGCTTAAGTATCTTCAAGGGTATACTCTCAAGACAATCATTCATCAAACAAGTCAGAAATTTCAGACTTTTCTTATTGTACTTGTTTGGCAATATTATTTCCAAGGCAAGATCCAGTTAACTAAAAGAAGTAGATAAAAGAATCTTACTGTAACCAAATTAAATTAATTCCCACAAGCATGGAATCTTAGCAAAATCAACCAACTAAGATAAATAACTCAAACTTCATAAGTGGAGGACATAGGACATACCTCTCATAAGTGACTTCATGATCCTCTTCCTTATAGACATGTGTTCCTTCAAAACTCAAACATGAGTACTCTCATAATGATATTAAAGCAAAGAGGCAAAGTGCGAATCCACATTTAAGAAAAAGCAAGAACGGAAAAATCTTTTTGTTTTTTCGAGGATAGGGATTAAAGAATAGAAAATAACTTGTGACCAAGCAAGGGTTTTAAGAAAAGAAAAACAAACGAAAACAAAAAGCAAACTAAAAAGCAAAGGAAAAATCAAAGTGTTTCAAAGCTCCCAAGGAGCTGGAGTACAACCTCGTTATTACACAAATAAATTTGCCGGGGGAACACATCCCCAACCTCAGGATTTTGCAAGCCCTTTTGTTGCTCATTATGGTGGCGGTGGATAGTTTCCATCATTCCATTGGCTGCTCCAATCATGGAACTGAGTGGCGAGCCTTGCACTAGCATCTCGAAGGTTGATGGAGAGGTTGTTCATGTTTTGAATATTTCCTTTGAGTGCATAAATCTCTTCATAGGTGGTGTAGTAGTTTGGTGGCTGATTATCTTGTTCGGGTCCTCCTGGTTCTACTTCTTCATCTCCTCCTCCTCCCATGGGTAGATTAGCTTCAACATGCGCATCAAAATGCAAACTTCCATCCTCGATAGAGAATAAACCATTAGGCAAAGGATCCTGGATCAAGTGATCCGCTCCAACATGCAATAACTCTAGTTGTGGTTATGATAAGGACACACATGCAATGACATGCAATGACACTGGTGGATCCATGTGGTTTAGGAAAGGAACATACATGCAAATGACACTGGTGGTGGTTTAGGAAAAGAACACACATGCAAATGACTCTAATGGATCCATGTGGTTTATGGAAAGAACACACATGCAAATGACACTAGTGGTGGATTATGAAAAGAACAAACATGCAATGACTCTGGTTGTGGTTTATGAAAAGGACACACATGCAATGACATGCAATGACACTGTTGGATCCATGTGGTGGTTTAGGAAAGGAACACACATGTAAATGACACTGGTGGTTTATGAATAGGACATACATGCAAATGACACTGGTGGATCCATGTGGTTTAGTAAAATAAAACACATGCAAATGACACTATTGGTGGTTTATGAAAAGAACAAACATGCAATGACTCTAGTTGTGGTTTAGGAAAAGGACACACATGCAATGACATGCAAGGACACTGGTGGATCCATGTGGTTTATGAAAAGAACAAACATGCAATGACTCTACTTGTGGTTTATGAAAAGTACACACATTCAATGACATGCAAGGACTCTGGTGGATCCAAGTGGTTTATGAAAAGAACAAACATGCAATGACTCTAGTTGTGGTTTATGAAAAGGACACACATGCAATGACACTAGTGGATCCAAGTGGTGGTTTATGAAAAGAACAAACATGCAATGCGTCTAGTTGTGGTTTATGAAAATGACACACATGCAATGACATGCAATGGATCCAGGTGGTTTATGAAAAGGAAACACATGCAATGACTCTAGTGGTGGTTTAGGAAAAGAACAAACATGCAATGACACTAGTGGATCCAAGTGGTTTATGAAAAGAACAAACATGCAATGACTCTAGTTGTGGTTTATGAAAAGGACACACATGCAATGACACTGGTGGATCCATGTGGTTTAGGAAAGGAACACATATGCAAATGACACTGTGGTGGTTTAGGAAAAGAACACACATGCAAATGACTCTAGTGGATCCATGTGGTTTATGGAAAGAACAAACAT
Source organism: Avena insularis (assembly GCA_023614405.1). Taxonomy (NCBI): domain Eukaryota; kingdom Viridiplantae; phylum Streptophyta; class Magnoliopsida; order Poales; family Poaceae; genus Avena; species Avena insularis. The sequence goes on from JAJUPC010000424.1 coordinate 98,240, forward strand.
TCAATGACTCTAGTTGTGGTTTATGAAATGGACACATATGCAATGACACTGGTGGATCCAAGTGGTGGTTTATGAAAAGGACACACATGCAATGACATGCAATGGATCCAGGTGGTTTATGAAAAGGACACACATGCAATGACTCTAGTGGTGGTTTATGAAAAGAACAAACATGCAATGACTCTAGTGGTGGTTTAGGAAAAGAACACACATGCAATGACACTGGTGGTGGTTTAGGAAAAGAACACACATGGAATGAGTCTAATTGTGGTTTATGAAAAGGACAAACATGCAATGACTCTAGTTGTGGTTTATGAAAATAACACAACATGCAAATGACACTGGTGGATCCATGTGGTTTAGTACGAAACATGCATTTTCCATTTCTTAAAGGAACACACATGCCTACTCTTTCTATTTTCTATTTGAATCCCTTATTCTGTCTTGCCCTTGGTTTGTTGATACTACTCAGTTTTGCCCTCTCTCTCGGTCACAAATCTTACAAAATCCCAAACGTGTGCTCACTCTGGCTGCTATGCCCTAATTGGCTAACAGAGATGTCACACGGATCATGCCCACCAACCGTTGATCCTCTATGATCCAACGGGCAGGATAACCCCTCCCTCCTCCACTTTTTTTGAAGGGTCTATCCGTGCCACCAATAATTCACCTCCATAAACAAGTGAAAAACCATCTCAAAAAATAAATAAAATAAATGATCATATTTTGAAGAAGGGTTTATCCTATCCGTGTCACCGATACATTACCTCCATAAACAAGTGAAAAACCATCTCAATAAATAAATAAAATAAATGAACGTCATGGTCCTTGCCATCGCTGTTGTTGATGTCCTCCTCTGATGACTCGACACCGCTCCCTTCTTCATATAAGCGCGCTATCTCCTTGTCAGAGTCCTCCTCCTCCTCTTCATAGTCCCACGGGTCCACGTCACTCTCCTCCGCTTCTGCCTCCAACTGATCTATGAACACCTCCTTGTTGGCCATGTCGGACTTGTCCAAATAGCGATCTCCTCTCTTCTTCCTGGTCTTCTTCTCGTTCCTCTTCTTGTCTGTACTCGTCGGTGCAACACGCGCTCCTGTCCTGGCTCCTGCTTTGCGCTCGTCCATCCCTGCAGGTAGCCCACACTCCTCCTGCATGGTCGGGACGAGCTTCGACATTGTAGTGTCCTCGAGTGCCGATGTCGCTGGATCCTGGCGCGATCGGACACGACGTGCTGCCTCAGTAGGCGACTCGTGAGCGCGAACGATGCAGCGAAGAGCAGGGGACGCAGGACGGTCAGTGGACGGCTTTGACCTGCCATTTGATGGGTTCGTAGCATGGAAAACAAAAAATTTCTACCGCAAGAACGAACAAAACCCAGATCTAATCTAGACAAAATCCAAGATCTAATCTATTAGACATGAGCAACGAGATAGATCGGTACTAACCCTGGTAGAACCGAAAGCGTTACGAGATTAGATCTCGTGGATGATGTAGTCGATCACTTGCTGATATCAAGATCGTGTGGACGATCCTTCCAGCGCCACGTTCCGGCAGCGCTTCCGCAGATGATCACACGTGCGGAGTCGAAGCAGACCTTCCTCTCCCCGTTCCAGCGAGCAGCGGAGGTAGTAGATCTTCTCCACGAAATCCCAGCAGCACGATGGCGTGGTGGTGGTGGTGGAGATGAGAATTCTGCAGGGCTTCGCCTATGCCTGTGCAGAAGAAAGGTGGAGGAGAGAGGCGGCTGAGATTGGTTGTTATGAGAGGAGGGACAAGAGGGGGCGCCCCTCCCTTCTATTTAAAGGAGGGAGGCGCGCCTGGGGAGGGGGTGTCCTAGTAGGACTCCCCTCCTTGGGCCGGCGGTGGGAAGGGGGGGAGGAATCCTCCTCCCCCACGAATCCGTGTCTTGCCCCACTTGGTCTCCTTGATCCCTTTCTTGGTTTTCAAGTAAACTCCAAGAAATCCTCTAGAACCTTCCAGAACATTCCGAAACCTTCTAGAATCTCCATACAAACACTCCGGAACATTTCCCAACTTAGAAAATGATCCCCAATATATGAATCTTATTCTCCGGACCATTCCGGATCTCCTCGTGATGTCTCGGATCCATTCTGAGACTCCGAACAACATTCGGTCTCCAACGCAAATTCTTTATCTACTTAAAACAACTTCGAACCTTAAGTGTGTCACCCTACGGTTCGTGAATATGCAGACATGATGAAGACACCTCTCCGATCAATAACCATCAGCGGGATCTAGAGATCCATAACGGCTCCCACATACTCAACGATTACTTCGTGATCGATAGAACCATTTAACATACGAAACCAATTCCCTTTGTCACGCGATATTCTACTTATCCGAGGTTTGATCGTCGGTATCTTCATACCTAGTTCTTCCTCGTTACTAATAAGTACTCTTTACTCGTTTCATGTTATGTCATCCCTTGTGACCCAATCACATGCTTGCAAGCTATCTAGATGACATTCCACCGAGAGGGCCCAGAGTATATCTATCCGTCATATGGATGGACAAATCCCAATCTTGGTCTATGCGCTTCAACACATACTTTCAGAATACCCAATTACACCTTTATAACCGCCCCGTTACGAAGCGGCATTTGATATCATCAAAGTACCCATCTGGTGATGGTGATTAACATAACCTCATGGTCGAAGGATTAGGTTACTATGTATTTCAAAGCTTACAGCAATACGAACTTAATGACTTGATCTTATGCTACGCTTACTATGGGTGTGTGTCCATCACATCATTCTCCTAATGATATAACCTTGTTATTAATCACATCCAATGTCCATGATCAGGAAACCATGATCATTAATCAATCAACAAGCTAGTTCAACAAGAGGCTTACTAGGGACTCTTTTATGTTTACAAAACACACAAGTATTAGTGTTTCCTAATAATACAATTATAGAATGGGATGTAAACTTTCATCATAAACACAAAGATATAATAATAACCACTTTAATTATTGCCTCTTGGTCATATCTCCAACAGTCTCCCACTTGCACTAGAGTCAGTAATCTAGATTACATGGTAATATACCGAACACCCATGGCGTTCTGGTGTTGTTCATGCTTTGCTCTAGGGAGAGGTTTAGTCAGCAGATCTGCTACATTCAGATCAGTGTGTACTTTGCAAATCTTTATGTCACCATCTTGGACATACTCGCGAATATCTTGGAACCGTAGCTTGATGTGCTTCTGCTTGCTATGTGACCTTGGCTCCTGTGCATTAGCTATGGCACCTGTGTTGTCACAGTAGATGGCCATCGGGTCCAACGCACTGGGAACCACGCCAAGTTCAGTAATGAACTCCTTCATCCATATGGCTTCTTGTGCAGCCTCCGAAGCAGCTATGTATTCCGATTCAGTTGAAGATTTCGCCATAACGCTCTGCTTGGCACTTCTCCAGCTCACTGCAGCACCATTCAAAATAAATACGTATCCAGACTGTGACTTCGAGTCATCTGGATCGGTGTTCCAACTAGCATCAGTGTAACCATTTACAACAAGCTGTTCATCACCTCCATAAGAAATAACCATATCCTTAGTCCTATTCAGGTAATTTATGATATTCTTGACCGCTGTCCAGTGTTCCATTCCAGGATCACTTTGATATCTTCTAGTCAAACTAACAACATGTGCTATATCCGGTCTTGTACATAGCATGGCATACATCATAGAACCTATGGCCGAGGCATAGGGAATTTTATTCATCTTTTCTCTATCTTCTGCCATAGCCGGACTTTGAGTTTTACTCAAGGTCTTACCTGACAACATGGGCACGAACCCTTTCTTGCTCTCTTCCATTCTAAACTTCTTTAGAACTTTGTCTAAGTATGTACTTTGTGAAAGCGCTATTAGGTGTCTTGATCTATCTCTATAAATCTTGATGCCTAGAATATATGCCGCTTCGCCAAGATCCTTCATCGAAAAACTATTATTCAAATAGGTTTTGAGGCTATTTAGAAGTTCTATATCATTCCCAATCAACAATATGTCATCTACATATAGTACTAGGAATGCTACAGAGCTCCCACTCACTTTCTTGTAAATACAAGCTTCTCCATAAGTTTGTATAAATCCAAAGTTTTTGATTACTTTATCAAAACGTTGATTCCAACTCCGGGATGCTTGCTTCAGTCCATAAATGGATCGCTGAAGTTTGCATACCTTGTCAGCATCTTTAGGATCGACAAAACCATTGGGTTGTACCATATACAACTCTTCCTCAATGTCACCATTAAGGAACGCCGTTTTGACATCCATCTGCCAAATTTCATAATCGAAATATGCAGCGATTGCTAACATAATCCTCACAGACTTTAGCTTCGCTACTGGTGAGAAAGTCTCATCATAGTCAACTCCTTGAATTTGTCGGAACCCTTTCGCGACAAGTCGAGCTTTATAGACGGTAACATTACCATCAGCATCTGTTTTCTTTTGAAAATCCATTTGTTCTCGATAGCCTTACGGCCATCCGGTAAGTCCACCAAAGTCCATACTTGGTTTTCATACATGGATCCCATTTCGGATTTCATGGCTTCTAGCCATTTGTTAGAATCTAGGCTCACCATAGCTTCTTCATACGTCGCAGGGTCATCAGTGTTGTCCACTAACATAACGTTCAAGGAAGAGTCATACCACTCAGGAGTGGTACGGACCCTCGTTGACCTACGAGGTTCGAGAGTAACCGTTCAAGTTTCATGATCATCATCATTAGCTTCCTCTCCGGTTGGTGCAGTGCACAGAAACATCTTCGGTCTGCGCTACTCTCAACTCGAAAGAAGGTTCAATAACCTCGTTGATTTCTACTTTCCTTCCGTCACTTCTTTGAGAGAAATTCCTTCTCGAAAGGATCCATTCTTAGCACAGCAAAACTTTGCCTTCGGATCTATGATAGAAGGTATACCCAATTGTTTCTTTAGGGTATCCTATGAAGACGCATTTCTCCGCTTTGGGTTCAAGCTTATCAGGCTGTAACTTCTTTACATATGCTTCGCAACCCCAAACTTTAAGGAACGACAACTTAGGTTTCTTTCCAAACCAAAATTCGTACGGTGTCGTTTCAACGGATTTAGATGGTGCCCTATTTAAAGTGAATGTGGTTGTCTCTAATGCATAGCCCCAAAATGATAACGGTAAATCTGTAAGAGACATCATAGACCGAACCATATCTAAGAGAGTTCGATTACGACGTTCGGACACACCATTACGCTGTGGTGTTCCCGGTGGTGTCAACTGTGAAAGTATTCCACATTTCTTTAAATGCATGCCAAACTCATAACTCAGATATTCACCTCCGTAGTCAGAACGCAGAAACTTAATCTTCTTGTTACGACGATTTTCCACTTCACTTTGAAATTCCTTAAACTTCTCGAAAGTTTCGGATTTATGTTTCATAAAGTAGACATACCCATATCTACTCAAGTCATCCGTGAAAGTGAGAACATAACGATATCCACCACGCGATGCTACACTCATTGGATCGCACACATCGGTATGTATTATTTCCAATAAATCCGTAGCTCGCTCCATTATTCCAGAAAATGGAGTCTTAGTCATTTTTCCCATTAGACATGCTTCGCATCTTTCAAGTGATTCAAAATCAAGTGATTCAAGAAGTCCATCAGAATAGAGTTTCTTCATACGCTTCACTCCAATGTGACCAAGGCAGCGATTGCCACATGTATGTAGAATTATCATTCAATTTTATTCGTTTAGCATCTATGTTGTGAACATGTGTATCACTACTATCGAGATTCAATAAGAATAAACCATTCATCTCAGGTGCATAACCATAAAAGATATTACTCATATAAATCGAACAACCTTTATTCTTAGACTTACAAGAGTAACCGTCTCGCAATAAACAAGATCCAGATATAATGTTCATGCTTAACGCAGGCACCAAATAACAATTATTTAAATTTAAAACTAATCCCGATGGTAGATGTAGAGAGGCGTCTGACGGCGATCACATCAACCTTGGAGCCATTTCAACGCCGCGCCGTCACCTCGTCTCTCGCCGGTCTTCGTTTATTCCACGACTCCTGTTTGAGTTACAAATATGAGCAACCGAACCAATTATCAAATACCGAGCACTACTACGATTTCTAGTAAGATACACATCTATAACATGTATATCGAATATACCTTTCTTCTTGATGTTGCCGTTCTTGGATCCGCCAGTATTTGGGGCGATTCGCTTCGATGACCAGCACCCTTGCAGTAGAAGCACTCAATTTCAGGTTTAGGACCAGCATTGGGCTTCTTAGCAGGTGCGGCAGCTTTCTTGCCGTCCTTCTTGAAGTTGCCCTTGTTCTTAGGCTTGCCCCGTTTCTTGAAATTGGTGGTCTTATTGACCATCAACACTTGGTGCTCCTTCATGATCTCCACTACAGCAGTTTTCAGCATGGACGATAGTTCAGGCAACGTCTTGTTCATGCAGTGCATATTGTAGTTCATCACAAAGTTCTTGTAACTTGGTGGAAGTGATTGGAGGACATGGTGAATCCCCAATTCATTAGGAATCGGTATCCCCAACTCTCGGAGTTTGTTTGCGTGCCTAGACATGGTGAGCACGTGCTCGCTAACGGAGCTACCCTCTTCCATCTTGCAAGTAAAGAACTTCTCGGAAGCTTCATAGCTTTCCATGGCCGCGCGAGTCTCAAAAATGAGTTTGAGCTCCTTAATGATCTCAAACGGGTCATGGTGCTCAAAATGCTTTTGAAGCTCCGATTCTAAACCGTACAGGATGGCACATTGAACTGTGGAGTAGTGATGTTTCTGAGTGGCATAAACATTCTTTACGTCATCGGTGGCATCTTTTGCAGGTGGGTCACCTAGCGGTGCTTCGAGCACATAGGTCAACTGACCAGCCCTGAGGACGATCTTCAGTCCACGGAACTAGTCCGTGAAATTGCTTCCATTGTTCTTAAGATTTTCTTTCTCTAGGAATGCATTGAAATTGATGGAAACGTTCACCATAATCTACAACAAATTTGCAAGTTGTTTAGACTAAGTTTATGATAAATAGTGTTCAAATTTAATTCTTAAATCAACTAGGTGAACTCCCACTCAAAACAACATCCCTCCCAGTTGTTTTAGTGATTACACGAACAAAATCCACTACACCAAGTCCGATCATCACATGAGATGATGTAGCTTCATCGGCGAACAATCTTCATGTTCATCATATCAATCATATGACTCATGCTCTACCTTTCGGTATTCCGTGTTCCGAGACCATGTCTGTACATGCTAGGCTCGTCAAGATTAACCTTAGTTTCCGCATGTGCAAATCTGGCTTGCACCCGTTGTATGCACACGTAGAGTCTATCACACCCGATCATCACGAGATGCTTCGAAACGACGAGTCTTAGCAACGGTGCCAACTAAGGACGAACACTTTATTACTTTATATTTAGTGAGAGGGATCATCTTATAATGCTACCATCGCGATCTATGCAATACAAGATGCATAAAGGATTAACATCACAGGCAATTCATAATTAGTGTGATATGATATGGCCCTTTCTTCTTATGCCTTCGATCTCCATCTCCAAAGCACTGACATGATCTCCATCATCACCAGCATTGCGTCAAGGTCCGTGGCGCCGCTTCATGGTTGTCCATCATCACTAGCAACTATTACAACTACTTGGAACAAAGCTATTACAATATGAATAGACACGCAGGTCTTAACAGAATTAAAGACAACCATTAGGCTCCTGCCGGTTGCCATATTACAACAAGGATCATTGCATACATCAAATACAATTACAATCACATGTAGGCCATATCACATCACAAAACCCCTGCAAAAACAAGTTAGACGCCTCTAATTTTCTTTGCAAGTTTTACGTGGCTTGGGGCTTTCGACTAAGAACGCATCTTACCTATGAAACTGAACCACAACGTTGATACAAGTGCTATCAAGTGCAAAGTGTAGATTTGATCTATACTATGATGGGAGAGACAGACACCCGCAAAGCCACTTGTGCAAAGCAAGTTGCACGTCAAGCGTGGAGCAAGTCTCATGTACGATGACATGTATTGTTAGCCCGAGCCGCTTCATCCCACCATACCGCAAGATGCAAAGTACACACATAGAAAAGACGGCACGAGCACCAACACCCACAACATCATTGTGTTCTACTCGTGCAACAGATCTATGCATAGACAAGGCTCTGATACCACTGATGGGTTCGTAGCATGGAAAACAAAAAAATTCTACCGCAAGAACGAACAAAACCTAGATCTAATCTAGACAAAAGCCAAGATCTAATCTATTAGACATGAGCAACGAGATAGATCGGTACTAAACCTCGTAGAACCGAAAGCGTTACGAGATTAGATCTCGTGGATGATGTAGTCGATCACTTGCCGATCTCAAGATCGTGTGGATGATCCTTCCGCGCTGCCGGCAGCGCTTCCGCAGACGGTCACACGTGCGGAGTCGAAGCAGACCTTCCTCTCCCTGTTCTAGCGAGCAGCGGAGGTAGTAGATCTTCTCCACGGAATCCCAGCAGCACGACGGCGTGGTGGTGGTGGTGGTGGAGATGAGAATTCTGCAAGGCTTCGCCTATGCCTGTGCAGAAGAAAGGTGGAGGAGAGAGGCGGCTGAGATTGGTTGTTATGAGAGGAGGGACAAGAGGGGGCGCCCCCTCCCTTCTATTTAAAGGAGGGAGGCGCGCCTGGGGAGGGGGAGTCCTAGTAGGACTCCCCTCCTTGGCCAAGTGGGAAGGGGAGGAATCCTCCTCCCCCATGAATCCATGTCTTGCCCCACTTGGTCTCCTTGATCCCTTTCTTAGTTTTCAAGTAAACTCCAAGAAATCCTCTAGAACCTTCCAGAACATTCTGAAACCTTCTAGAATCTCCATACAAACACTCCGGAACATTTCCCAACTTAGAAAATGATACCCAATATATGAATCTTATTCTCCGGACCATTCCGGATCTCCTCGTGTTGTCCCGGATCCATTCCGAGACTCCGAACAACATTCGGTCTCCAACGCAAATTCCATATCTACTTAAAACAACTTCGAACCTTAAGTGTGTCACCCTACGGTTCGTGAATATGCAGACATGATGAAGACACCTCTCCGATCAATAACCATCACGGATCCGAGATCCATAACGGCTCCCACATACTCAACGATTACTTCGTGATCGATAGAACCATTTAACATACGAAACCAATTCCCTTTGTCACGCGATATTGTACTTATCCGAGGTTTGATCATCGGTATCTTCATACCTAGTTCTTCCTCGTTACTGATAAGTACTCTTTACTCGTTCCATGTTATGTCATCCCTTGTGACCCAGTCACATGCTTGCAAGCTATCTAGATGTCATTCCACCGAGAGGGCCCAGAGTATATCTATCCGTCATATGGATGGACAAATCCCAATCTTGGTCTATGCGCTTCAACACATACTTTCAGAATACCCAATGACACCTTTATAACCGCCCAGTTACGAAGCGGCGTTTGATGTCATCAAAGTACCCATCCGGTGATGGTGATTAACATAACCTCATGGTCGAAGGATTAGGTTACTATGTATTCCAAAGCTTACAACAATACGAACTTAATGACTTGATCTTATGCTACGCTTACTATGGGTGTGTGTCCATCACATCATTCTCCTAATGATATAACCTTGTTATTAATCACATCCAATGTCCATGATCAGGAAACCATGATCTTCAATCAATCAACAAGCTAGTTCAACAAGAGGCTTACTAGGGACTCTTTTATGTTTACAAAACACACAAGTATTAGTGTTTCCTAATAATAAAATTATAGCATGGGATGTAAACTTTCATCATAAACAAAAAGATATAATAATAACCACTTTTATTATTGCCTCTTGGGCATATCTCCAACACCATTGCCATGGCGAGGGGGCATCGTGCTTGAGGAAGTTGTTCGGAATGAGCGATGGAGGGTACATAGAGTTGGGTGCCGATCTGATCAAGGGGCGAGCAGCGGTTTTGTGCGTCGTGTACACACATGTATTTGTTGATTATTAAAAAATTGTAATATCTCGCGTACTGAACATAATTTCATCACAACAAAAGTGGCACATGAAGCAAAGGTATGTACACACGAGCATTCTTATTCAGGGGCCAAAACAACCAGGTATCGATATGCATCTGTATCTCGGGCTATTGAGAGAGGAGTTAGCCAGCTTGTGAGAGACGCCAGCCCGTATGTGGGATGCCTACACTAAAGAATATTTCCATCTGAGAGCCGCGTTGCTCACGACCATGCAGGACTATCCTGGTTACGCATATGTATCGGCCCAGGTGAACCACAGACACAATGCATGCGTCAAGTGCATGGATGAGACACCGCATCTCTAGCTACCAAGGGATCCCGGGTATTCGAAAACCGTGTTCCAAGGTACTCGAAAGTGGCTCCGCATGGATCACTCGTGGATAAAACTTGGTAACCTGTTCAATGGTAAGGACGAGCTTGAAAGAGCCCCACGTCCGAGGAGCGGTGAAGAAATCGAGGAGCTTTTGAATAATTGGGTAGATTGCCTGCGCCTAGAAAAAAATGACCGAGGACAAAGCCGCTGCTGGGTGTATGGAAAGCAAGGTCCGTATTAGAAGGTCCTTCACACTCCCCATAGCCTCGATGTAATGCACATCATGAAGAACGTTACCGAGAGTCTGCTTGGCACTGTACTGAACATGCCGGAGAGGACCAAGGATGGGTCGAAAGCAAGAAATGACCTTAAATTGCTTGGCATCAAGAATGATCTTCAGTACCCTAATAGTGCTGATGATGATGATGATGATGATCAGACGGAAGGGACTCAAGGTCGTCGCAAAAGAGTTAAGAAGAATGAGGTGGTGCTTCGTGCTGCCTGCTTCACCCTGAGTCTAGAGGAGCTCGAGCAGTTTTTCAGGTGCCTCTTAGGAGTGAAAGTTCCTCACGGTTACTCGGGGAAGATAAGCAGATATGTGGACATGCCGAAGAAGACGTTCAGCGGTATGAAGTCTCACGACTGTCACGTGATGATGACGTAGATACTCCCTGTTGCGATCCGTGGGATAATGGACGAGCATGTCTGTGAGATGTTGTTTGGCCTCTTTAACTTTTTCGACGTCATATCTAGGAAGTCGATCGGTGTGAAGCAGCTCGACAGGCTACAGGAAGAGATCGTGATGATACTATGTGAGCTTGAGATTTACTTCCCACCCGCATTCTTCGACATCATGGTGCATCTGCTTGTACATGTCGTGGACGACATCATCCAGCTCGGGCCGACATTCCTGCACAACATGATGCCGTTTGAAAGGCTAAACGGTGTCATCAAAGGATTCGTTTGCAACAGGTCTCGTCCAGATGGAAGCATAGCCAAGGGCTTTCTGATCTACGAGTGCATCTCCTTCTACCATAATTATCTAACCACCGAGAACGATGATGTTGGAATACCCACAAAGAAGCACCTCGGCAGGCTAGGTGGATATGGTCACCGCGAGGGCTGTCGCTCACTGCATGTCGGCATTGATGGTCGAGCACTGATTTTGAAAGGGCACAGCGAGTCGCGCTACAACACACTGAAGTGGTCGGCCCTTGGGTCGAAGAGCACAGAAGCTTAATCGAGCAGGAGTACGTCGACCAGGGTCGGCCGAGGAAGAAGGGAGACGTAACCAAAGAGCACAACTCCAGCTTCATGGGTTGGTTCAAGAAAAGGCAACTGGACAATCCCCCATAGACGCCTTCTACAGAAGATCAAAAACTCATATTCTCCTTGTTGCAGGGCCCAGGGCACAACCTAAGGACCTATCAGTCATACGATATAAACGGTTACAGATTCTACACCGAGGAAAAGGACAAGAATAGCGAATATCAAAACTCAGGAGTAACTATGTTATCCTTTGCTAATGGCGAGACTACTATGATGGAAATATTCTATGGAAGGATCGAGGAGATATGGGAGCTCGACTACTATGGAGAGATCGTACTGATGTTCCTTGTTAGATGGGCCAAGAACATGGAAAAAAGAAGGCCGGTATTTCACCACAATGGTTATACCAGATGCCAAATCGACAAAGAATGCCTCCGCAAAAAACGAGCCTTGGGTACTCGCTAGCCAAGTTGATCAATGCTTTTTATTACCGACCCATCAAAGCCTAACCATGTTGTAGTTAGGAGGGGCAAGAGGAGCATCCTCGGAATGGAAGGAGCCGCCAACGAGCAAAACTTCGACAAAAACGGCGACCCGAAGATCGAAGAGGAATTCGACAAGTACTTCGACATGCCTACTACTACTAAAGTAAGAAGGAAGACCACACTACCTACTAAAGGTTGTCCATTCACAAGAAGAAATCTCAAAGTGCACGGGCTAAAATATTCAACCGTGACGAAAAAGGGCAAGAAGATTGTGAAGAGACACTAGCAATTGTGTGACTTTTTGGTGTATTAATTCGTGTGGGTATAATATGGTATTAGTGTGGGTATTAGATAGAGACTAAAACATATAATGTGATATTTTTGTGGGTATACAAATTCACATTTGTGTGTGACAAGCAAACACACATATATATATATATATGATTGGGGGGGTTTGAATAAATATGCATATGTGTTCTTGCTTTTTTGAATAAACATGCATATATGTATATGTTCTTGTTTTTTTAAATAAATATGCATATGTGAAAAAATATGCATATATGTATATGTTCTTGCTTTTTTGAATAAATATTCATATGTATGTAATTAAAAATATTTAAATAAAAAATAAAAAAATGTGTGAGATAGCCAAGATTCGAACCTGGCTGCCTCAGGTGAGATCAAGCGAGCAAGACCACTAGGAAAAGTATCGGATCTTGTCATACTACGACGCCACGCTTTTTTGTACTATGTCCAGAAGTTTTGCGGCGCATTCCCACAGAATGCGCCATAGAAGTTCCCCAGAACTTTCACACTTAGCCACAGAACGGTTCGGCCTCTCCCCCTAATCCCCCTTTCTCTCTCGATCCACACTTAGCCAAAATTCTCTCTCGATCCCCCTTTCTCTCTATCATCGCAAACCCTAGCGCCTCCCTAGCCACCGCCGCGCCGGAGCCCTAGCAGCCCGTGGAGGAGGAGCCGCCGGAGGAGGAGTCACCACGCCAGAGCCCGCCACCCTCGTTGCTGGAGCCCTAGCCACCGCCACGCCAGAGCCCTAGCATCCCGTGGAGGAGGAGCCGCCGGAGGAGGAGTCGCCGCGCCGGAGCCCGCCACCCTCGTCGTCGTCGACCACCGTAGCCGCAGCACCGGAGCATGGTTCGTCCCTCGCACCCCTATCAATTAATCTATGATGAATCTGTATATTGAATCGAATACTGCTGCTACTGGTCTGTGACCATGAAGTTTTTACTAGTATTAATCTTATATGCTACGACTTTGTTTTATTGGAACTATGTATTGGCTTAATGGACATGATTTGTGCTCTGTTGGTTCATCAAAAGAGATCCTTTTTTATTGCTTTTTACTGGCCGTGCAATTTTCCTTCCACTCTATATATGTTGGTGGATATACACAGCTGATACATGCAAATGTATCTATAATTTTTGATGTTCCATGCTTGGTTTTATCCACTTTCTTGTGTTTTGTTCCAACTTTGGAGTACTTTTCATATGATTTCTTGGACTAACCTATTAACAAGAGCCACGATGCCGGTACTGCATTTCTGCTGTTTTTGGTTCCAGGAAAGTCAGAAAATGAATATTCTCGGAATTGGACGGGACAAAAGCCAAAGTGCCTATTTTTCCGAAAGGGATCAAGTGCCAGAATACGAGACGGAGAAGGGCCAGGGAGCCACCACACCACCTGGCCGCACGGCCAGGCCTGGCCCGCGCCAGGGGGTGGTGTGGCTACTCCCGGCAGCCCCTCGGCCTCTCCTTCCGCCTATATATTGCCCTTGGGACGAAAACCCTAAGTACCCGATCAAAAATCCACGAAAGAGTCTGTAACCTCCGTCATCTCCATCCCTAGATCGGGAGGGATCTGAAGCTCTTCCCAGCACCTGGGAGAGGGAATTCACCACAGGCCTTCTTCATCACCATACAAGCCTCCGGTGTGATGCGTGAGTAGTTCATCCTTGGACTACGGATCCATGTAGTAGCTATATGGCTGGTTCTCCTCCTTTGTGCTTTCATGTCTAGATCTTATGAGCTCCGTTCATGATCAAGATCATCTATTTGTAATTCATACATGTTGTGTTTGCGGGGATCCGATGGATATTGAGATGCTATTTCAGATTGATTATCGATTCTATCATGTCTTTGTTATTTGAGATCTTGCATGCTTTCCGTTGTTAGTAGCTATCTTGGCCAAGTAGATGCTAGCAACTCCAAGAGATAGTATTTATGCTCGATAGTGGGTTCATGCCTCTGGTAATCTGGGGAAGTGATAGAAATCTCTAAGGTACTAGATGTGCTATTGCTAATAGGGAGAAAACAACGATCTTTTGTTCATAGAACAATCGTATTGTTTACCTTACACGCAGTTCGTAAAGCAACAATCTGTTGCTTGCAACTTAATACTAGAGGGGGTTCAGATGATAACATGAAGGTGGATTATTAGTCATAGATGCAGTTGGATGGCGGTCTATGTATTATGTTGTATTGCCCAATCAAGTCTCAAAGGAGTCAAGATGATTAGTATATGCATGTATTTCTTTCTCGGTGTTTGTCAATTGCCCCGCTGTAATTTGTTCACCCAGCATGTTATCTATCTAAGGAGAGCCACCTCTAGTAAACTATGGATCCCGGTCCTTTACTTTACATACAATCTACAATCTTTTACTGCTTTGTGTTTACTTTCTGCAAACTTTTACTTCTTTCCATTCGATACCTTTAATCCTTTGTTTTCCGCAAAACACGGTGAGATTGACAACCTCATCGCAAGTTGGGCACAAAGTTCTATGGTTGTGTTGTGCAGGTCTCCATGTTGCTACTAGCACCGGTAGTGCGCCCTGCCAAATCTCAGCTAGTAACACCTTTGAGGTGTTTCCTTGCTCCTACTTGTTCGATTAAACCTTGGTTTCATAACTGAGGGAAACTTGCTGGTGTGCTCATCATACCTTCCTCTTGGGGTTCCCAACGAGCTCTACATCAACACCACGCACCAAGAAATTTTCTGGGCACCGTGTATTGAGCCATCAAGCGATTTTCTAGCGCCGTTGCCGGGGAGTTAAGGACATCTTCACAAGGGGAGTCCCTCATAACCAATCTCTTTACTTTGTTGTTTTTGTTTTGCTTAGTTTCTTTTTGCTTTGTTTGCTTGTTTTGTTCTTAAAAAAACACAAAAAAATTAGTTTTACTTGTTTTCTTTCTCATTTGAAAACCCAAAAAACTGACTACTCTTGAAAACACTAAGTTGTGTGAAACAAAATTTGGTCTTAATGCTTCTTCATTTGAGAACACTTGATTCTTTCTTTGTTTCTTATGCCTAACTTAAAGGCGTTAAAGAAAAGTACTTGTTGGGAGATAACCCAAGAGTTTTAGATGTGTATTGGAAGTTATTACCTCTGTAATAACCTCTCCTTATCCTTTTTATTTGCTTTTTGTGCCAAGAGTAACCTCTAATGAGAGAGAAGTAATGATTGGGAAAGTTGATGTCCCGAAACAGATTTTTGTGCTTCACCGTAAAAATTACTGAGAGAGCTCTGTATGTTGGATTGAGCTGTAATTTTTTGTGCTTCTTCCCCAGGTTGTTATCTAACTTTCGTTAGTTCAACACGTTTTTATTTGAGCAACAGAAGGTCTTCGAAAAAATTCGTCTTTACCTGCTGGTCTGTTTTGACAGATTTCTGCCATTTTCTGCATTTGCTTCTTGTTAGTTCCTTCTTGAGTTCTTTTGGGGAATTGAGCTTTTTGAGGGAAGTTCTACAGTAGCTAGTATTCTAATGGAAGTTTATTTGGTGTTATAATTGAACCTTGAGACTTATTTATCTTAAGTGCACTAATGTTGCTAATGAGATTGTGTGAAGTTTTGTGTGAAAAAATAAAATTCAGGTGTATGGAAAGAATGAGTAATGATATGAAGGATGGACTAAAGCTCAAGCTTGGGGATGACACGTGTGTCACCCCAAGAAATATCCAAGAAGTACAAGCGTCAAAGCTTGGGGGTGCCCAAGGCATCCCCTTCTTCATCAATAAAAATCCCAGGTTTCTTCCAAACGCTTCATTTTTATTGTTTCATGCACAGTTGTGTTTTTCTTGGAGCGTCTTCTTTCTCGTTTTCGTTTTGGTTTTCAATTTTCTTGGTTTGCTTAGTTTTCTGAATAAGTTGGTTGGACCCCCTCTTTCATATATTGGTTCGCAAATAGTTTGGTTTGGTTGGGAAAAGAGTAGGAAAGTTCATGCTTATGTGGTAAAAAGAGCTCGTTTTTGACTGTGGCTATGCTTTGTCATGCCATGCTTGATATTGTTTTGGCTTTATGCTTAGTATTATTTGCTGTAGCATGACTTGTTATAAACAATTGAGATTGCTTAATGTGCCTTGGATGAATCATGCGTTGTTTTAGCATATTAAAGCATAGTATAGTGGTATTCTCCTTTGATGCTTTATTTGGGTTGACTTGGCACATGCTCACACCATGTTATGACTATCCAAAGTCACCATAGCCTTTATGATCCTTTGGTTTTCAACTTGTAGTATCACTTTATGCTTTGATCAATGATGTTTTGTCGCTCTGCATGATTATGGCCATTATTGCTCTCTTAGTTTGTCGCTCCCAGTCTTTTGCTAGCCTCCACCACAAAGTATGAGTTCCACTCATGCATCCAACTCCCTAAACCAAGTTTTTCCAGAGAGTCCACCATACGTACCTACTAGCTTATGCTATTCCAAGTATATTCATGCTTTTGTCTACCTTTCACTTGTTATGTGAAAACTAGTGATTAAAGCTCTCACGAACTTGATGGCACACTTTACTTTATTGCCTCTAATAAACTTGAACCATTGGGTCCTTATTTGTTGCGTATATGCTTGCGCTTTATAAGTTGAAATTAGCAGAACCATGTACCATGGGTAACGCTTTCAACATTGCACTTGTACTTTGTACCCCGTTGATATTATGTTTTTTGCTTACGAATCCCGGCTGTGTGAAATAAATGTGGAACTTGTAAGATCATGGAGTTTGTATGTGTGTTAGAGAAACGCCTGGGCTGCTAGCCTAAGCCATGCCTAATCATGGTGGAAACTTGCAGCATCACCATAATGAGCACTCTATGAAGCATCCTCAATAAAAACCTATGCAAATAGCAAATAAAAAGATCGCTGAGATGCTCATTGTCTGCTTGCCTTGTCATTTTGATTATGGGAAAGCTCCCGTATCATGTGCAAGGGGTACCCGTTGGCGGTTCTTAATGATACACATATACTTACAATGACAAGAGCTTACTCGTGACTGAAGTTGAGTAGCATGAGGATCGGTCTTCGTAAGTAAGGGGCACGAGATTTCGGTTTATAACTTGTCAAGCATATCCTCTTAGTTATGTCACTTTAACCTTAATCACTTAAAGATGCTTATGATAGGGGCAATGAGAGCTGAAAGCTATAAGTACCATAATTTTTGGAAGCTCTTTATGGGACTTGAATCCCTACTTCCTTTTACAAAAGGCCTTTCTTCCACCATTATATTGAGTCTCCACCTTCTATCTTTATGCACCCACTTTGAGAGCATAGTGGCCATTCTTAGTTCTATGTGCATTGTCCCAAGTCTAGTTGATTGATGCATAACTTGTTATTGCTTGTTTGAAACTATTGTATCTAGTCACTCTTATGAACTTTGAAGGTGTCCTATGCATTTATATTTGCTACTCTATTGAGGGACAAGCTGAATACTATTATGCTATGTTTTCTTTATGTGAAACAAACAAACATCTTGCAAAGCATTGTTATTCATGAATCATTTGTTTGTGCCTTTTCATGTTGCATCATAGTTTCTTTGCTTATTGCTAGAACTTTGTCTTTCATGTTATGATTGAAGTACTATGATCCTAGCTTTGAATGTTTTGCAAATACTTTGATCCAGTCTTTGATGGTGCATGTCACCTCAAAAATTATTCTTTCTTTTTATCACTTACCTACTCGAGGACGAGCAGGAGTTAAGCTTGGGGATGTTGATACATTGCAAATGTATCTATAATTTTTGATGTTCCATGCTTGGTTTTATCCACTTTCTTGTGTTTTGTTCCAACTTTGGAGTACTTTTCATATGATTTCTTCGACTAACCTATTAACAAGAGCCACAGTGCCAGCTGCCTGTTTTCTGCTGTTTTTGGTTCCAGGAAAGTCAGAAAATGAATATTCTCGGAATTGGACGGGACAAAAGCCAAAGTGCCTAATTTTCTAGAAGGGATCAAGTGCCCGAATACGAGACGGAGAAGGGCCAGGGAGTCACCACACCACCTGGCCACGCGGCCAGGCCTGGCCCGCGCCAGGGGGTGGTGTGGCCGCTCCCGGCACCCCCTCGGCTCTCCTTCCGCCTATATATTGCCCTCGGGACGAAAACCCTAAGTACCTGATCAAAAATCCATGAAAGAGTCTATAGCCGCTGTCATCTCCATCCCTAGATCGGGAGGGATCTGAAGCTCTTCCGGCACCTCCGGAGAGGAATTCACCACGAGGCCTTCTTCATCACCATGCAAGCCTCCGGTGTGATGCGTGAGTAGTTCATCCTTGGACTACAGATCCATATAGTAGCTAGATGTATGGTTCTCCTCCTTTGTGCTTTCATGTCTAGATCTTGTGAGCTCCGTTCATGATCAAGATCATCTATTTGTAATTCATACAGGTTGTGTTTGCGGGGATCCGATGGATATTGAGATGCTATTTCAGATTGATTATCGATTCTATCATGTCTTTGTTATTTGAGATCTTGCATGCTTTCCGTTGTTAGTAGCTATCTTGGCCAAGTAGATGCTAGCAACTCCAAGAGTTAGTATTTATGCTCGATAGTGGGTTCATGCCTCTGGTAATCTGGGGAAGTGACAGAAATCTCTAAGGTACTAGATGTGTTGTTGCTACTAGGGAGAAAACAACAATCTTTTGTTCATAGAACAACGTATTGTTTACCTTACATGCAGTTCGTAAAGCAATAATCTGTTGCTTGCAACTTAATACTGGAGGGGGTTCGGATGATAACCTGAAGGTGGATTATTAGTCATAGATGCAGTTGGATGGCCGTCTATGTATTGTGTTGTATTTCCCAATCAAGTCTCAAAGGAGTCAAGATGATTAGTATATGCATGTATTGCTTTCTTGGTTTTTGTCAATTGCCCCGCTGTAACTTGTTCACCCAGCATGTTATCTATCTAAGGAGAGCCACCTCTAGTGAACTATGGATCCCGGTCCTTTACTTTACATACAATCTACAATCTTTTACTGCTTTGTGTTTACTTTCTGCAAACTTTTACTTCTTTCCATTCGATACGTTTAATCCTTTGTTTTCTGCAAAACACGGTGAGATTGACAACCTCATCGCAAGTTGGGGACAAAGTTTTGTGGTTTTGTTGTGCAGGTCTCCATGTTGTACTAGCACCGATAGTGCGCCCTGCCAAAGCTCAGCTAGTAACACCTTTGAGGTGTTTCCTTGCTCCTACTGGTTCGATTAAACCTTGGTTTCATAACTGAGGGAAACTTGCTGTTGTGCTCATCATACCTTCCTCTTGGGGTTCCCAGCGAGCTCTACATCAACACCACGCACGAAGCACTTTTCTGGGCGCCGTGTATTGAGCCATCAACAACCTTGTTGGTTCCTACTGTGCACTAAATGATCGTGTTTATGCCTCTGTATATTGCCACCTTAGATACAGGCTACCTGGGATCCTTGTGCAAATTTTGTTGTGGTTTGCAACAGATTGATAGCTAGCATTCTCTATATTTTCTAAACATCTAAATAAATGAATTGGACCTTGAATACAATTTTGTACTGATTCGCACATGACTGAATACCATGCCCTTTGAAGTGTGACTGGATAATTGCATGTTATTATTGCAAATTTCAGTAACTGTGTTGGCTAGACCAATCTGTTGGGTACGCAGCATAGAAAACAAAAAATTTCCTACGGTGTGAACTACACGCCAAGATCTATCTACTAGGTACAAAGCAACGGGTGGACATACATCCAACGAGAACTTACCCTTGAAGACAACGAGTTTTGTTAACGAGTAGGAACTCGTGGTTGATGTAGTCGTACACTTGCCGATCTCAAGATCATCAGGAAGTCCGAGCGCCGCAACTCAGCAGCGCATCCGTACTCACACACACGTTCAAGCCACCGGACAACCTCTACCTCCTCGCTCCAGCGATCCAGCGGAAGCAGCAACTCCTTCTAGACGAAATACCACCGGGAACATGTATCTCGCTAATCCGAGACCATGGGGGAATAATTCTAGAGGGGGAGAAAGATCCTTCACAAGGAGGTGTGTGTGGAAGAAGGGGAGTGAGGGGGGGCTTTTCTAGGAGGAGGGGTGCCCCTCCTTCATGGCCGGCGCATGGGGGAGGTGACACTTCACCTCCTCCATTCTTGTGGTGGTAACCCCTCCACATTAAAATGCCCCTTCACATTCTCTTTTAAAGTCTCCACTTTAAATGCATTAAATTTTGCCAAATTTAATGCTCTCTCATTTAATAAAACTCTTTTATTATTTTTATTCAGAATTTTGTTAATTACTTTAATTAACAAACATTCACATAAAACCCCCTGCAACATTTCAATATTACATGCAGAACTAATTTCAGCAATTTCACCCGCAACAGTTTTGGTGTCTATTGAAATAATTCTAGCGCTTTGCAATTCTTTCATCTGAAACATATGTGCTCCAAAATGGTGTCCGGTAACTCTTAAGTGTGTCACCCTACGGTTCGCGAATAATGCTGACATGATCGAGACCCCTCTCAGATCAATAATCAGAAGGGGGACCTGGAGATCCATACTGACTCCTACACATTCAACGATGACTTCTGTGATCGTGAGAACCTTTAACGCTAGTAACTAAATCCCTTTGTCGCACGATATATTACATATCCAAGATTGTATCATTGGTATCTCCATACCTAGTTTGATCTCGTTACCGACATGCACTCTTTTCTTGTTCCCGTGATATAACATTCTAGTGATCACATCACTTGATTGCAAGCTACCTTAATGTGATATCACCGAGAGGGCCTAGAGTATATCTATCCATCATCGGGATTGATAAATTCCACTCTTGATCCATGAGCCTCAACATAACACCTTTGTAGCATTGAACCCTTCTTTATAGTCACCCTGTTACGGTGTGACGTTTGATGTTATCAAGATACTCTTCCGGTGTTAGCAATTGACATGATCTCATGGTCTAAGGATAAAGATTACTTCGTATGATTTTATAGCAATATAAACATAATGACTTGATCGTAATGTTATACTTTGTATGAATGTTCATCACATCATTTAACTAAAGGTGTGACCTTGTTATTAACAACATCCAATGTCCATGATCAGGAAACCTTGATCATCTTGTTAATCAACAAGCTAGTCTATAAGAGAGGCATAACTAGGAACCCTTTTTGTTTAATAAACACACATGTATTGACGTTTCCTATCAATACAATTATAGCATGCAAAATAAACATTTATCGTAAACATGGAATAAGGTAATAACCACTTTATTATTGCCTCTCGGGTATATTCCCTTCAATCCCCCACTTGCACTAGAGTCAATAATCTAGTTTGAAAAACTTTGCGTATTGAACACCTATGGCTTTCTGGTGTTGCATATACGCTATTGCTAGTGGTTAACATAATCTCCGGATCTGACAGTTTCAGGTCCGTGTGTATTTGCATGTCTTTGCGTCTCTACGCATCACTCATTCTCAAATGAGATGGCATTGTATAAATTTGTTCCTTTGGTGAGACCTTTAGTTCGTTCGGGTTAAAATATGTTGATATTATTGTCACACAATATATCTTCATAGTATTAGCCCACTTTCAACCACACCTAGTCTGATAACAAACTACTTAACACAAATGCCCTCCTTTGCTGCTACTATAGCAGTTATATACTTAGTATTTTGTTGTAGTATCCGTCACAATGTATCAACTTTGGAACTCATCCAAATCCATCATGGAACATCCTTTCCATTACATTGTGCCACCCATAGTCTAAATTAAGATAAATTTAATTTGTATCTTGTGACAAAAATAGTATCAATGTAACACTTTACAATGAACTACCTTAACTATTTGTCACTTATACATGATATATTCTTAGTTCTTCCAAAGCTCATAAGAATATCTTTACTATCGTCCAATGATCATCTTGTGAATCATTATGGTATGTGCTCATAACATTTAGAGCATAGGACATTTTGGATATATACATATCATGGTATAATCGATCAAAATCTTCATGTGATTTTACTCACCAAGTTTTGAAACACTTGAATCTTGATACAATTCTTTCCATGCAGCAAGAACCTTTCTTGTTGTTTCCATATTGAACCCTTTCAATATCTCATATTGAACCCTTTCAATATCTCATATATGTATGTCTGGCACAACCATATTAGCACCTTAATCTATCTATATAGATATTGATGCCAAATATTTTGGGTTTGCCCAAGTCCTTCATCGAAATCTCATTTTAATGAAATTCTTAACTTGTGTCAATACAAGATACATCATTTCCAATCAACAATATGTCCTCTACATAATGTATTAGAAATATGTCTCAGTGCTCGCAATTAATTTCTTGCAAATGCAAGCATCTTCATCATCTCCGATGAATTTAAACTGTTTTAACAATTTCATCATGGTGAAGATTCCGACTCTATGCTTACTTCAACTATTAAAGTTTTCATGCCTTTTTAGCACCCTTTGAATTAACAAAACCCTTCGGACCATGTCATGTACACGTCCTAGGTAACCGTTCTTTTAGAAGAACCTTGTTTTGTTTATTCAACTACCATATACCAAATTATATGTAGTGGTTGCTACATTAATCCGTCAAGACTATATATCGCTATGAAAGATCAAATCTTGTCATAGTTAACTCCTTGAACATTGCCGTAAACTTCTTTCCGACATGTCGACTATTTCATAGATGTTAAACATCCATGTCTATTTCTTTATAGATTCAAACATGACCGATAGGCTTCACGCCTTTCCGGAGGGTCTTCCAAGTTCAGAAACTTGATTTCTCATGTATGGATAATATCACAGATTCTATGACTTCTAGTCATTTTATGGAATCAGGGCCCATCATTGCTTCTTTGCATGTAGTCGGTTCATCATTGTCAAAACAATAACGACTTGCTTATCAAATCACACTATTTGATTCTTACCGACCCACATGGTTCAACAGGAACTCTAATCTCTGAGATCACACCCTTTGTAATCACGGGAGCCATGAGCATTGTGGTCGCCACCGGGACACTTTCCTAGGCCAAGCCATTTAGCACATATAGCTAAGGTTCAACAACCTTATCAAAGTTCTATTGTTCTCCCACTTAACATTTCACGAAAAGTTCCTTCTCAAGAAACTTGACGTTCCAAGCGACAAACTCTTTTGTCCTCGGTGTTATGGAGAAATTCCCAACAAATTCTTTGGGATAACCTACAAAGACGTGCTTATCCGACTTTGGTTGTAAACATTTTACTTATGCATATCATACCAAAATTTAAGAAAAGACAATTCGGGTTTTATCCCAAACCATAACTTATATGGTGTCATTTCAACGGATCACGATGGTGTTCTTTTCAGTGTAAAAGCGGTAGTCTCTAAAGCTTCAATCCTTAAAACATAATGGCAGTTTTATAAATGACACCCTTGATCTTACCATGTCAAACATGGTTTGATTTCATCTCTCGAATATGCCATACTCCTATGGTTTATCGGGAAACACAAATCATGGAACAATTTCTCAAATCTTAGGTGTTTTTGCTAAACATGTAACTCAAATATCTTCCTTTATGATCGAATCATAAACTCTTTATTTTCTTGTTACAATGATTTTCCACTTCATCTTGAAAGTCTTTGAACAATTTTCAAATGTTTCATACTTCTTCCTTATTAAGTAAATATATTGATATATTCACTTAAATTTCTGGAGAAAGCATATGAAGCAAAAAGATCCATTGCATATGGCTACATATAATGGACTATATACATCAATATGTATAATATCCAATGAGTTAGTCATCCGTTCCTTTTTGGCCTATGGACGGAGTTCCAATTATCTCGAGAAAAGTTTCACAAGCGTCAATTGATCAAAATCAAAGACTCTAAAAATCCATCAACATGGAGTTTCTTCATGTTTTCTTTCCAATATAATTTAAACAGCGATGTCACTTCATAAGTAATCTTTCAATCATTTGTCTTGCGACATTTTAACAATAGTGTTTATGGATGTGATTTCTCCCACTAGACTTGTAAAAGTTCATCCATCCTTTATGGAATACGGTAATTATTTGAACAACCATTGTTCTCATAATACCGGAACAAAATAACAATTATTAAAACAAATCTTGAAGGCTAGGTTTGATGACAACGAAAAAACACAATAACACTTTATTTGTTTTCGATGAACATCATCACTTATTCTCTTGCCAGTTACTTAGGCCATTGCAGTTCATGAATTGCGTTGTCCTGTATGACACTTCATACCAACCAATTCGGTATCCAATACCGGTATCCAATACCTAAGAGCCACATTGTTTAACAAGCAAGGAATAATACCATAACATGTATATCTTCTATATACCTAAGCTGGACATTTCCAACTTTTCTTTTCTGCCAAATATTTTATAGATTCTCTTTCAGCAATCCCTTTTCCTTTTAAAAGAATCTATCAACATCAATAGTGGTGTCATTCACATGACACATAGTACAAAGCGTGTATAGTCAGATACTAATACCTTTGGACTTGCACTTTGAAGTGGATCACCATCATCAAATGTTTGGTGTTCTTTAAAAAATCCATTCTTTAGTAATCTATTAGTGTAGTAAACATTTTACATACATCTTCTATTCATCCTTATCATGACAACTTTCATGATCAAGCTACTATAGCCTATAAGGAAGAATGACGAGTATAATTTTAGTTCCTGAAACCTTTTGGGAGATTCGGATGCCTAGCATCTCCATCCTTCACAAATTCTCATACAATATGAGAACATGTATTTTGCTAAATTATACTCTATCATAATGCAACCAAAAACTTTGTTTCAGATATCACAATATCTTTCACACATGATGGTTTCTAAAACAATTCTTTCAGCTCCTAGATAACCTCGATATTAAAACAACTTTTCAATATCAAGAATCATGGAGGCAAACATCATACTTTAGATACTAACATTGGAATTCTTACTCTTGATTTAATACTACTTATTGAACTTCACGGAGTAAATAGAGTTTGCTGAAAGTTTGCAATAGGACTTCTAAACTTTAAATTGACATTCAAAACAATACGATACCAGTTCATAAAGTAAATATCCAGAATTCTATAGTTCTATTATCTCAATTAGAATTAAGCATAAGGTAGTGAACAGACGCCAATGACTACAACAAATTATGCAAATTCACTTCGATTTAGTTTATGACAAAATTAGTTCGACTAATCCAAATTACTAATGAACTCCCACTCAAAATGACATCCCTCAAGCCTTTTGGTGATTACATGAACCAAATCCACTACACCAAGTACGATCATCACGTGAGTCGGTGTAGCTTCAAAGGCGAGCATCAATATGGGCATCATATCAACTATATGACTCATGCTTAACCTTTCGGTCCGTGTTCGGAGGCCATGTCTACACATGCTAGGCTCGCCAAGTAAGAACCTTAGTACTCGCGTGTGTAAAACTGTCTACACCCGTTGTATGAAAGCGTAGAGTCGAGTACACCCGATCATCACGTGATGTCTCCAAACACGATCCATAGAACGGTGCATACTCATGGAAGAACAAATTTTATCTTGATATCTCAATGAGGGATCATCTTACAATGCTACCAAAAGCGCCAAACTAGCAGTATAAGATGCTAACATCTAATGTGTAAAGTGAGATGATATGGTCCATGCATTTGATCTCTATCATTTGCATCGTGGTATGATCTCTATCATTCCTTTGTGTGTAAGCCCAAGGTCTATGGAACTTACACGTTGAGTGTGTTGTAAGAGTATCTATCATAAATCTACTTACAACAATACCATATCAAGACACTAACCCAGCAACGATCTAAACTAGACGCCTCTAATTTATCAATTGCAAGTTTTACGTGGCTTAGGGCTTTCGGTGATAGAACCGTTCTCACCTACGAACATGAACCACAACGAGGATAACCAAGTTATTAGCAACTCGTTGTAAATCAGATATTGACTATAGTAGGAGAGACAGACACCCGCTAGCCACTTATGCAAAACTAGTTGCATGTCAGTCGTGGAACTGGTCTCATGTACGAGGACATGTAAGGTTGGTCTGGGCCGCTTCATCCCACTATGCCACCAATATCCAAAATACATAGAAGATGCAATAGCATGATCATCATCGCCCACATATAAACATATGTGTACTACCCGTGCAAAGCACCTACGCATAGATCAGGCTCTGATACCACTGTTGGGTCCGCAACATAGAAAACAAAAAATTTCCTAAAGTGTGAACTACACGCCAAGATCTATCTACTAGGTACAAAGCAACGGGTGGACATACATCCAACGAGAACTTACCCTCGAAGACAGTGAGTTTTGTTAACGAGTAGGAACTCGTGGTTGATGTAGTCGTACACTTGCCCGATCTCAAGATCGTGAGGAAGTCCGAGCGTCGCAACTCAGCAGCGCATCCGTACTCGCACACACGTTCAAGCCACCGGACAACCTCCACCTCCTCGCGGCGATCCAAAGGGAAGCAAAGAACTCCTTCCAGACGAAATGCCACCGAGAACATGTATCTCGCTAATCCAATACCATGGTGGAATAATTCTAGAGATGGAGAGAGATCCTTCACAAGGAGGTGTGTGGAAGAAGGGGAGTGAGGGGGTCCTTTTATAGGAGGAGGGGGTGCCCCTCTTTCATGGCCGGCGCATGGGGGTGGTGACCCTTCACCTCCTCCATTCTTGTGGTGGTAACCCCTCCACATTAAAATGCCCCTTCACATTCTCTTTTAAAGTCTCCACTTTAAATGCATTAAATTTCTCCAAATTTAATGCTCTCTCATTTAATAAAACTCTTTTATTATTTTTATTCAGAATTTTGTTAATTACTTTAATTAACAAACATTCACATAAAACCCCCTACAACATTTCAATATTACATGCAGAACCAATTTCAGCAATTTCACCCGCAATAGTTTCGGTGTCTATTGAAATAATTCCAGCACTTTGCAATTCTTTCTTCTGAAACATATGTGCTCCAAAATGGTGTTCGGTAACTCTTAAGTGTGTCACCGTACGGTTCGTGAATAATGCAGACATGATCGAGACCCCTCTCAGATCAATAATCAGAAGCAGGACCTGGAGATCCATACGGACTCCTACACATTCAACGATGACTTCTGTGATCCTGAGAACCTTTAACGCTAGTAACTAAACCCCTTTGTCTCGCGATATATTACATGTCCGAGATTTGATCATTGGTATCTCCATACCTAGTTTGATCTCGTTACAGACATGCACTCTTTTCTTGTTCCTGTGATATAACATTCTAGTGATCACATCACTTGCTTGCAAGCTACCTTAATGTGATATCACCGAGAGGGCCTAGAGTATATCTATCCATCATAGGGATTGACAAATTCCACTCTTGATCCATGAGCCTCAACATAACACCTTCGTAGCACTAAACCCATCTTTATAGTCACCCTGTTATGGTGTGACGTTTGATGTTATCAAGATACTCTTCTGGTGTTAGCAATTAACATGATCTCATGGTCTAAGGATAAGGATTACTTTGTATGATTTTATAGCAATATAAACATAATGACTTGATCGTAATGCTATACTTCGGATGAATGTTCATCACATCATTCAACTAATGGTGTGACCTTGTTATTAACAACATCCAATGTCCATGATCAGGAAACCTTGATCATCTTGTCAATCAACAAGCTAGTCTATAAGATAGGCATAACTAGGAACCCTTTTTGTTTATTAAACACACATGTATTGACGTTTCCGATCAATACAATTATAGCATGCAAAATAAACATTTGTCATAAACATGGAATAAGATAATAACCACTTTATTATTGCCTCTCGGGCATATTCCCTCCACAATCAAACTTCTTGCCTACCTAGTTTGATTGGTTTTCCTACTATTACTTCTGAATTTGAGCAGAGAAGTACCACTAAATGTAAGAAATTGTATCAGAACTGGTAGTGGTCATAATTTGTTCTCACTAAACCTTGATGAGTAGATGGTTTTTACTGTTTTGTAACTACATCAGTTGTTGAGTTGCTAATTTGATGACTTGAAAATAACTTTTATGAGCGAAAAGCTGAATAGTATTGTACTTGCCTACATTAGGAAAATAAGTGCTGGTGGTTGTGTTGTTTCTTAATTTCTTAGGTCAGAATTGATGATTGACATTGCGTTGGCCAATCTGAGCATTTTCTGTTCTCCTTTCTAGTTTTTTCATTGAACTTTCTTTGTGCACTGTTTGTGCCACTGTATCTGTGCATGATATTGCATGCTTACCCTTATTCTGTTTGTTGCAATGGGAAAATCGAATCAAATGCAATCACAGTTTTTGATTGTGTACAGTGATTTGGGGGTTTCCTTCTAACTGTGATTAGTTGAATCTGCAAGATTTGGTGATTCCACCCTTTGTTTTAGTTCAAGTCTGGATATTGAATCTACAAGATTTGGTGATTAGTTGGACCAATTGTGTTAAGTATAAGCGACCAGTTGTGACATCTTATAATATCAAATTTAGCAATATATTTCTACAAACATTAACAACACAATTTTTTTGGATAACATCCTCAAACAAGCATATATTTTATAGTATTATGGACACCTCAGAATATGGCATGTATTGTTTTTCCATGGATGAGAGGCTTCTCAGTTCTCCGATAACTTATATTTAGAATTTCCTAGGCATTCTTTCTAAGGCTGCCCAGTGGTGCCATAGTATATACTATGTAAAACTAGATAGTTCCCTTTATGCGGATAAATAGTCCATTCTTTTATTGCACTCGTGTCAAGTTATTTTTATAGCTTCTTTCATTCATTCATGGTATGCTATAAAATGAATACTTCTACATTTTTTAAATGTACCTTTGCTAAAGTGTAGTTATGTGCTACTTGAGCTGTCCCTTTTGTTACCACTTACAACTTGCAGTGTTCCATCATTTCTTTTTAGATTTCCTGATGATTATTGCTGCGACACTTGTGATGTTCTTCTTTTTTTACTGCACCAGGTGTACTGTTCTCTGTCTGCAAGCCTGATGTGTGTGTGCAAGAAGAAGAGAGCCTGTGTGTACTGTCTCTGTGTACTATAACTGCTACTCAGTTTTCATTCAGTAGAAGCACATGTCTGATATATATATTGCGTATATATTATTTGTTGTACCCTTTTAAGTTTTTTAAGTTCTTCTTATACATGTATCTGTTATACTGTTGCGTGAATGATGGATGGGGCTGCATGGATGATGATGCTGGGGTCAATGCATGGGCCTGTCAATATGGGGATGGGGTGTTTTGTCTTACAGTGATTTCATTTAAGTTGCCCATTTCTCCCGAAGTGTCGATTCACTTCCGTTTCGGTTGAGAAATGGGCACTCCTAGGTCAAAAAATTAGCAAAGGTCATGCCGAATTTTTCGGCCGAGATTTGTGCTAACTTTTTGCCTCTTTTTAATAGAGTAGTGCAAACATGTCGGGCAACAACGAGTCTGGCCCTTCTAAGCACATGATCAACGTCGAAGAACAAGCTAGACAGGCTAACCAGTGATTCTGGCAGTAGTCCCAACAGGAGGAGGAGGATGAGGAGGAGGAGGAGGCGATGAGGATGACACCACCACCGGAGGAGGAGGCGACCGTCACCAGTGCTGATGGGGCCAATGAGGGAGGAGATCCTGATTACGAGGGGGACAAAGACGACTATGATGGAAATAGTGAAGGCGGCGGCGAAGAGGATGACACCACCGATGGCGGCGCCCGCACCGATGGCAGCGAGCGCATGGATGGCGGTAGCGGCAACCCAGCCGCTTCTCAGAAGAAGAAGAAGAAGGAACAGAAGGAGCGGAAGGTGCCAGTGCTCGCCACTGTCTGTGATGAGTTCACTGAGGTCACAGAAAGTGGCCTACCCATTGCGCCAGAGGCTATTGCTAAAGGGTACGGCCTGCAACTCGGGTGCATCATCCGGGAAAGCATGTCGATGAACACGAAGTATATCAGATATGCTGACAATGCAGCTTTGGTCGATA
Organism: Avena insularis; assembly: GCA_023614405.1. Taxonomy (NCBI): domain Eukaryota; kingdom Viridiplantae; phylum Streptophyta; class Magnoliopsida; order Poales; family Poaceae; genus Avena; species Avena insularis. Next base: position 128,697 of record JAJUPC010000424.1, read on the forward strand.
ACCTCTTTAAGAAGCTTCACAAGCGATACAGATTCCCAGAGCGGTTTAGAAACCTCGAGAGAAAGAACCCGGTGAACAAACTAGCCATCATGAAGATGAGCAATGCCTTGAGCAGCTGGAAAACCCGGGTGAAGACTAGCATTGACAAAGGTGAAAGCTAGGAGGTTATTAGTAAGAAAAATCTGATGCTCGACGAAGAGGAGTTTAAGATATTCAAGGCGGATATAGTTACCGCTGACGCTATAAAATGGACTAAATGGGGAAGGAGTATGCGGGAACAGAACATAGGTAACCACCGCCTTGGAAGCGGCGGTTACAGGGGGAAACATGCCATTTGGGACAAGGAGGATGTCCAGCTTTAATGCCTTGGTAAAGACAACCCTTGGCTTAAAATCACGGACTTGCAGCTTAGGCAATTTGTTCGGGCCCGCTACTACCTGGACAAGGAAACAGGGGAGTTCATCACCGACGATCTGGAGGTGAAGGACTTCGAGAAGAATCTGGTAAGGAATTTATCGCTGATCTCAAGTCTATTGCGTTCTAATTAAAATAATGAAGCCAAGAATCTAAATGGGTTCACCTTTCCTTGTCTCTACAGGAGGAGGAACTGAAAGTTACTGCCACAGAGTCGTCCCAGGATTCGACGGAGCCATGGGACATGATTTTCAACAGGGCGACCAATGCTTACAAGAAGAGGGACAAGGGGTTGCCGCTGTCCTCAGTTGGCCGTGTGTCTGGCTTCGGTACGAGCATGAAGTTCAAGGAGTACTACAAAGAGGATACTAAGAAAAGAAGGGAGAGGAAGAACAAGTTGGCGGCTAAGGATAAAGCCGATGTTGAAGAGCTGAAGATGAAGGTGCAGACACTGGAGGAGAAGACGGTGGACGAGAAAATGGTGGACAAGTTAGTGGAAGAGAAGCTCCGCTCGATGATCCCCCCTAAGTTTTTCGAGGGGCTTACTGCTTAGAATGTGGGAGGTCGACAAGGGCCGATACATCTGTAGAGCTTAAGTGGCAGCAACTCGGGCATCAATGTTACCGTGTCGCCGGACCTGGTGACCCCGCCAGCCGTCAATGTCGGGACGCAGCCGCTCGTTTTGGTCACACCGACGCCCTCTCCTGCCAAAGATACCAATAAGGCGCAGCCAACGGCGGTGGTGCTTCGTGAGGCACCCGAGCGGGAGATTGCAAATGATGATAGGCTGGCCGCCGCTATCGGCTGTGTCTCTACATTAGCCGAGCTCCACTCCATCACCAAGGTAACTAATTAGTTAGTGCACACCATCTCCTTTATGCCTTTGATGCATGACTGCTGCCATCTCATGACGCCCAACAACATGTTTTGCCTCACGACACTTCTTGCGTACTCCTGCTTAAAGATGTCGGCGGTGAGTTGAAGGATGTTGCCAAGGGTACTCTCATACAACCGGCGAGCCGCACGATGCATAACAATCCAATGGATGATGATGTGATGAGGGTCAGGTTGGCTCGGGTGTTGCCAGGGTGCGATGACATGGACCCCCCTTTCAACCTTAGGGAGCTGACGAACACAAGACCCTTGGAGAATGCTACAACTGGCCCTTGACATGGCCGAAGACCTAGATTCGTCTTGCAGGGAGGAGCACCAGCGCCACCTCTCGACCGATCGCCCGGCCACCACCTCGGAAGCCGGCAGCCACCATCGTCGCCACCACCAACCGTCACCAGCAACTCTTGGCAGCGTGTGCATCGCCACATGGCAAAGACGTTGTGCCGCAACCGCCGTCTCCCCCGATACCACCACCACATGATGGCACCCATGAAGAAGATGATGAATTGGTCAATGTTGACGACTTCATCAACACCGGTGCCGCCAAAGGATTTTATATGCCTTCTGTGGATGAAGAACCCTTCATAGCTCGCGACGACCATCAATCTGGTCGGCCCAATACATGCACGCAGCGCCTGGTCTTCCATGGTCTTTATCAAGAGACGCCTCCAGCCGCCGATCCACCACAAGAGAAACCGGGATTGGTTTTCAGCCCCAACACACTCTAAAAGGCGGTTGATGAGCAGATGGCAGTGGCTGACACTGTTGTGAAGAAGAAGCACTATAGGAAGAGAGGTAATAATAATAAGAAGGGTGCGAGCCAGCCTCTTCCGAAGAGGATCCGGAGTTAGGACACCGTCATCGTACCATCCACACAATATGGCTTGCCCCGAGTGCATGTAGCTGGTGATCCAATATTGACTCCGGATATGCTCCACATTGCAGTTGGATCCATGTTAACTTTGCACGAGGGTGTCAAGACACTAGAGGGCCTCCTTCATAAAGACGAAGATCCAAATTACCCGGTTTTCACGGCCAAGGTGCCATTGGATGTGGGCTTCATCGATGAACCCCCTGCGGATATATTCTTCATAGCATTCGAGGACATATTCAATCTGTTTCTCACGAAACGGATGGACTATAACTTGGTCCGCCTATACGCGCTGAATCTGGCGATCAAGATCAAGAGAGAGAGTACGCCGGAAATCACGATAGTGGATCCCTACTACATGCGGGACAGCCAGTTGGTCGAAGGATCAGAGACACGGACCAAGGCGCCGACGTACCTCGAGAAGTTCATGGTGGACAACAAGAGGAAGGGAACACTTCTTTTGCCTTTCTTTCCCGAGTAAGTACACACACTCGCTCATCGCCGCTGTAACTTATGTATTTCTTATAGATTTCTTCATTTGCTCTTTTTCCAACATTCCGTTCCAATTGTGTTGCATAGAGACAAATACTGCACACTCATCGTCCTTGACCCAAGGTATTCGATAGCCATGTATTTCGACTCGGGGAGTTTGACGAAGAAGAAAGACTACACCAGAATAAGGGGTGTTCTCAATGAGGCTCTCGAGGGCTACACCAAGAAGGGATGCACCTTCGTAGATAAGGGGGAATGGATCAAGGATGGCAAACACGTGTTCAAGCACGTGCTCGAGTTCCCCTGCGTCAAGCAGTCGACTACTAGTGCCAAGGAGGCCTTCTACGTCCTCCATCACCTTAAAGGCTATGTACGAGATTGCCAGAACCTAACGCTACCATCTAGTCTTCGAGGATGGACTGAAACTTTGGCGCGAATCGACGATGATGATCTTAGAGAAGACTTCCATCGCATTCATATGAAGTTGTCGCAAATCATCATTGAAGATGTCAACACAAGGGGGGTGCCCTATGATGTCTACGCACTTCTATTCTTGTAGACAGTTGTTGGGCCTCCAAGTGCAGAGGTTTGTAGAACAGCAGCAAGTTTTCCCTTAAGTGGATCACCCAAGGTTTATCGAACTCAGGGAGGAAGTGGTCAAAGGTATTCCCTCTCAAGCAGCCCTACAATTAAGATACAAGAAGTCTCTTGTGTCCCCAACACACCCAATACACTTGTTAGGTGTATAGGTGCACTAGTTCGGCGAACAGATAGTGAAATACATGTGGTATGGATAATTATAAGTGGTAACGGTGATAGAAAATAGCTTGCTGGCATGAAAGAGACTAAAGGCAAACTGAAATAAAGATGGAAGCAGGCAAACATGTAACAGATCTAATAGCAAACGGTGTTTCAATGCTAAGAAACAAGGCCTAGGGATCATACTTTCAATAGTGAACACTCTCATATAAATATATTCTCTTTATGATACTACTCTGAACTACTCTCCGGTTGGACACTCTAATCAATGGTAGGGTTATAACAGCACACCTCAAAGTTCGCTTTCCCCATCTAGATAACCCCACACTGTCACCGTGAGCACTAGATGGTTCAAACAAACACCACAATTTCATAAAGACATCCAACTCCAAATATAACTCATAACAAGTATTTGTAATCTCTAGCCTAAGTGCCACCATGGCGTGCACGCTATCACTTTCACACACATGGGGAGAGCAGAGATCTATTGAAGCACTTGAGTAGCAAAGTAGATCTACTTGATTACAAAGCTCATGATCACAATATGATCATGCATAGAGAGAGATGAACACATAGCTACCGGTAGAACCCTTAGCCTCGAGAGATAACTACTCCCTCCTCATCATGGGAATCAACAATGGTGATGGAGATGGTGGTGGAGATCGATGGAGATGGCTCCGGGGGCACTTCCCCGTCCCGGCAGGTGCCTAATGAGACTTCTCCCTCGAATCTCCCTTCGTATGGCAGCATGGAACTTTTCGTGGCTGGATGATTGACTATCTAGGGTTTTGGTATCGGGAGGCTCTTATAGGCGAAGGAGGCAAGGTCAGTGGCTGGCCAGGGGCCCACACCATGCCCTGGCGCGGCCTAGGCTGGCCCGCGCCAAGGGGGTGTGGCCACCCTGTGGCCCCTCTCTGACTCTCCTTTTGGCTCCATGAGTCTTCCGGGAAAATAGTAACTTTGGCTTTTGTCCCGTCCAATTCCGAGAATATTCATTTTCTGACTTCCTAGAACCAAAAACAGCGTAAAAACAGTAACCTGCATTGTGGCATCTTGTTAATAGGTTAGTCCAAGAAATCATATGAAAAGTACTCCAAAGTTGGAACAAAACACAAGAAAGTAGATAAAACCAAGCATGGAACATCAAAAATTATAGATACATTTGCAATGTATCAACATCCCCAAGCTTAACTCCTGCTCGTCCTCGAGTAGGTAAGTGATAAAAAGAAAGAATAATTTTTGAGGTGACATGAACCATCAAAGACTTGATCAAAGTATTTATAAAACATTCAAAGCTGGGATCATAGTACTTCAATCATAGAATGAAAGACAAAGTTCTAGCAATAAGACAAAGAAACTATGATGTAACATGAAAAGGCACAAATAAAAGATTCATGAATAACAATGCTTTGCAAGAGGTTTGTTTGTTTCACATAAAGAAAACATAGCATAGTGGCATTCAGCTTGTCCCTCATAGAGTAGCGAACATAAATGCAAAGGACACCTTCAAAGTTCATAAGAGTGACTAGATACAAATAATTTAAAACAAGCAATATCAAAGTTATGCATCAATCAACAAGTCTTGGGACAATGCACATAGAACTAAGAATGGCCACTATGCTCTCAAAGTAAGTGCATAAAGGTAGAAGGTGAAGACTCAATATAATGGTGGAAGAAAGGCCTTCATAAAAGGAAGTAGGGATTCAAGTCTCATAAAGAGCTTCCAAAAATTATGGTACTTATAGCTTTCAGCTCTCATTGCCCCTATCATAAGCATCTTGAAGTGATTAAGGTAAAAGTGAACAAACTATGGTGTACATGCTTGACCAAGTATAAGTCAGAAATCTCATGTCCCTTGTATACGAGGGCCGCTCCTCATGCTACTCAAGTTTAGTCACCGGTAAGTTCTTGTCATTGTAAGTACATGTGTATCATAGAGAACCGCCAACGGGGTACCCCTTGCCCGATAAACGGAAGAATCCCCATATCCAAATGACAAGGCAAGCAGACAACGAGCATCTCAGCATTCTTCTTATTTACCATGGGAATATGGTGCTTTTTTCTCTCTTTCCTCTTTTCATAGTATCTCTTTTTTTCTCTTTTCTCTTTTTTTTCTCAATATAGGACTCTTTTTTATAAGAAGAATGCTTCATAGATAGCTCATTATGGTTACGCTGCAGGTTTCCACCATGTCAGCATGGATTAGACCAGCGGCCCAGGCGTTTCTCTAACACATATACATAACTCCATGGACTTACAAGCTCCCCTTTCATTTCACACCGACGACATCCATATAGAAAAGAGCATGATATCAACTAGGTACAAGTACCAAGTGCAATGTTGAAGGCGTTCCCCATGAAAGCATGGTTCTGCTAATTCCCAACAAATAAGTGCAAGCATATAAAACATAGAAGACATAATGGTTCAAGTTTATTAAGGGCAAGAAAAGTAAAGTGTGCCATCAAGTTCGTGAGAGCTTTAATCACTAGTTTTCTCATAACAAGTTTAATTCGGAAGGTAAACAAAAACATGAATGTACTTGGAATAGCATATGCTAGTAGGTAGGTATGGTGGACTCTTTGGAATAAATTGGTTTAGGGAGTTGGATGCATGAGTAGAACTCATACTTGGTTACGGAGGCTAGCAAAAGACTAGGAGCGACAAACTAAGAGAGCAATAATGGCCATAATCATGCAGAGCGACAAAAACATCATTGATAAAAGCATAAAGTGATACTACAAGTTGAAAACTAAAGGATCATAAAGGCTATGGTGACTTGAGATAGTCATAACATGGTGTGAGCATGTGCCAAGTCAACCCAAATAAAGCATCAAAGGAGAATACCACAATACTATGCTTTAATATGCTAAAACAACGCATGATTAATCCAAGGCACATTAAGCAATCTCAATTGTTTATAGAAAGTCATGCTACAGCAAAGAATACTAAGAATAAAGCCAAAACAATATCAAGCATGGCATGACAAAGCATAGGCCACGGTAAAAAATGAGCTCTTTTTACCACATAAGCATGAACTTTCCTACTCTTTTCCAAACCAAACCAAACTATTTGCAAACCAATGTATGAAAGAGGGGGTCCAACCAATTTATTCAGCAAACTAAGCAAACCAAGGAAACAAAAAATCAAAACAAAAATGAAAAATAAGACGCTCCAACAACAACACAACTGTGCATGAAACAATAAAAATGAAGTGTTTGGAAGAAACCTGGGATTTTTATTGATGAAGAAGGGCATGCCTTGGGCATCCCCAAGCTTTGACGTTTGTAATTCTTGAATATTTCTTGGGGTGACATGTGTGGCATCCCCAAGCTTGAGCTTTATTCCATCCTTCATCTCATTACTCATTCCTTCCATACACCTGAAATTTTTCCTTCATACAAAACTTCACACAATCTTTATTAGCAACATTAGTGCACTCAAGTTAATAAGTCATTCGGTTCAGTTCTAACACCAATAAACTTCCATTAAAACACTATCTACTGTAGAACTTCCCTCAAAAAGCTCAATTCCCCAAAAGAACTCAAAAAGGAACCAACAAGAAGCAAATGCAGAAAATGGCAGAAATCTGTCAAAACAGACCAGCAGGTAAAGACGAATTTTTTCGAAGACCTTCTGTTGCTCAAATCAAAAAGTGTTGAACTAACGAAAGTTAGATAACAACCTGGGGCAGAAGCACAAAAATTCACGCCTCAAAAATACTCTCAGAGATTTTACACCAAATTTTACGGTGAAGCACAGAAATCTGTTTCAGGACAGCAACTTTCCCAATCATTACTTCTTTCTCATTAGAGGTTACTCTTGGCACAAAAAGCAAATAAAAATGATAAGGAGCATTTATTACTGAATTAATAACTTCCAAGACTCATCTAAAACTTTTGGGATATCTCCCAATGAGTACTTTTCTTTAATGCCTTTAAGTTAGGCTTGATAGTTTGAGAAGATGCTCACACAAGAAATATGAATTGAAGTAAAAGAGAGCATCAAGAAGGAAATTCAAAACACATTTAAGTCTAACCCACTTCCTATGCATAGGAATCTTGTAAAGAAACAAGTCATGAAAGCACAAAGCAACAAGCATAGGAAAGCAAAACAAGTGCAGCTTCAAAAATTTCAACATAGAGAGGGGAAACTTAATATTGTTGAGACACATAAAACCATGTTTCCCTCTCTCATAATAACTTTCAGTAGCACCATGAATAAAAGTAACAATATAACTATCACATAAAACATTCTTATCATGAGCCATATGCATAAAAGAATTAATACTCCCCACATAAACATAGTCATTCTTATTGATTGTAGTGGGAGCAAATTCAACAAAATAGCTATCATTATTATTTTCATCACCATAATCATCAAATATAGGAGGCATATTGTAATCGTAATTAATTTCCTCCTCAATAGTAGGTGGACTAAAAATATCATATTCATCATTGCAATCATCATATATTGGCGGTATAGCATCATCATAAGCAATAGAATAGTTATCTTCCCAAGTGTGTTCATTTGTAAACATATCATCATTGGAAGGATCATGGATAGCACTAATAGTATAGCAATTATTAATATCATCATTTTCAGAATTGGTACCGAAGAGATTTTCAATATCAAAAGTAGTGTGCTTTTCCCAATCATGATCACTACTATAGGTAACAGACATAGGAACATCATCGAGTTCAGACTCATCAAAAACTATAATAGGAGCAACATGCTTAGGGGAAATACCGTTTCCTCCCTCCTTTTACTCCTCTTTTTCTTCTTTATCTTCTTCTCTTTAGGAGGGAGAGGCTTGAAAGGAAGCTTCTCCATATACCCTGGTTTATTATTAGAGACAATAGAAGAAACTTTGGAGGATTCCTTCTTTTCATTAATAAGCTCAAAACACATATTAGTCCTATCATATTTTGGTAACATCTCATCTTCTTTAATATTTTGTATGTAAGTATTTGTGTGGCAATTTTATCAACACAATAAAGATGACAACCATGCAGGACACTATTCATATCAAAAGCACCCATATCTACCAAAGAGGTTTTTCTCGATAATTCTTCACACCCCAAAAATAATGTAAGTTCATCAAGCTGATTAGGAGTGATCATGTCATCACAATACAAACTTGCATTACACATTGGATTAGAAAGGCTATTATTATGGCCTGAGCATTGAAAATTGAAATGACCCACTTCGAACCAAAGTTCACAAATGAAAGGATAAAGGGCACAAACTTTTTTAGCAAGATCATTTAAAGCCCTATACCACATTCTAGTTTTTTTCATTCCTGTGGGTGATACAATATTCTTCTTCAATTTGATTATTCTCACAAGGTCTATGTATTCCACAAAAATTAACATGCTTATAAGAAATAGTACTTTTAGGGGTTTGAGCATGTTTATTGCTACCATCATTTTTTATGCAAGTGTCTTTAAAAGGCTCATGATTAATGTCCCATTTTTCTTTAGGAGAATTAATATGAGAAGAAAAGGATCTAAAACAACCAATAAGAATTTGAGGATCAAGACCATATTTAGCACTAAGCTCTTGAAAATCAATAGTTTCAGCAAAAGACTTAATGCAATCATACTCATAGTTTATACCTGGTTCTTTACCTTTGTTGTTATCCCAATCTTCGGTATTGCTTTGAATTGTTTCAAGAAGATCCCACTTAGCTTTGACCTCCTTACTTGTGAAGGATCCCTCTAAACAAGTATCTAGATAGTCCTTGTAATGTCCTAAAAGCCTTGCATAGAAATTGTTAATAACAATATTATTGGGGAGCTCATGAATGGGACATTTGAGCATTAGTGACTTCAATCTCCCCCATGCTTGGGCAATACTTTCTCCATCATGTGGATGAAAATTATAAATGTAATTCCTATCTTTATGAATTTCATGAGGAGGATAAAATTTAGAGTAAAAGAGAGATTCAAGTTCCTTCCATTCCAAATGATGAGGATCATCTAGTAGCTCATACCACTCCCTTGCTTTGCTCTTAAGTGAAATAGGGAATAGCTTCCTCTTAACTTGGTTCATTGAAATACCTGCACACTTGAACAACTCGCATAATTCATGTATAAAGAGTAAATGATCACCAGGATGGACAATTCCATCTCCAAAATAGCAGTTATTCATAACACGTTCAACGATTTTTATAGGTATTTTAAAAGGGATGCTTTTAGTATGTGGATTTAAAATATCACAAGTATCATCAGAATTACCACATATGGGAGATAAAGTATCATCAGAGCAAATTTTCTTCTTTGAAGCTGGGGAACTAAAAAGATCATTTTCATAAAAACCAACTTCCCCAAGCTTAGACGTTTCCATAGCATTAGTAACAAAGGTGTTCAAAAGATTCATACTAATAACATTCCTATTAGCATGCAAAGAAAGTTCCATGGGTTTTTCAATTTTCTTTTCAGACAAATCATGTTCTAAATTAGGAAAAAGACTAAAAAACTCTCTAATTTTGTTGTTGTTTTCCATTAGGCCTAACTAGTGAAAACAAGAAACAAAAAGACAAAATTGCAGAATCTAAAGGAAATAACTTCGAGCACTCACACCGGAGGATGTGAATACCTTTTACCTTACCTCCGTGGCAAAGGCGCTAGAAAATAGGCGTTTTCTGTGGGAGGTTCTTCTTCTTTAATCCTCCGGTGTGAATAACTTTTACCTTACCTCCCCGGCAACAGAGCCCGAAAATAGCTTGATTTATACGCACTTCTACTCTTGTAGACAGTTGTTGGGCCTCCAAGTGCAGAGGTTTGTAGAATAGCAGCAAGTTTTCCCTTAAGTGGATCACCCAAGGTTTATCGAACTTAGGGAGGAAGTGGTCAAAGGTATTCCCTCTCAAGCAGCCCTGCAATCAAGATACAAGAAGTCTCTTGTGTCCCCAACACACCCAATACACTTGTCAGGTGTATAGGTGCACTAGTTCGGCGAAGAGATAGTGAAATACAAGTGGTATGGATAATTATAAGTGGTAACGGTGATAGAAAATAGCTTGCTGGCATGAAAGAGACTAAAGGCAAACTAAAATAAAGATGGAAGCAAGCAAACATGTAACAGATCTAATAGCAAACAGTGTTTCAATACTAAGAAACAAGGCCTAGGGATCATACTTTCACTAGTGAACACTCTCATATAAATATATTCTCTTTATGATACTACTCTGAACTACTCTCCGGTTGGACACTCTAATCAATGGTAGGGATATAACAGCACACCTCAAAGTTCGCTTTCCCCATCTAGATAACCCCACACTGTCACTGTGAGCACTAGATGGTTCAAACAAACACCACAATTTCATAAAGACATCCAACTCCAAATATAACTCATAACAAGTATTTGTAATCTCTAGCCTAAGTGCCACCATGGCGTGCACGCTATCACTTTCACACACATGGGGAGAGCAGAGATCTATTGAAGCACTTGAGTAGCAAAGTAGATCTACTTGATTATAAAGCTCATGATCACAATATGAACATGCATAGAGAGAGAGAGATGAACACATAGCTACCAGTAGAACCCTTAGCCTCGAGAGAGAACTACTCCCTCATCATCATGGGAATCCGCAATGGTGATGGAGATGGCGGTGGAGATCGATGGAGATGGCTCCGGGGGCAGTTCCCCATCCCGGCAGGATGCCGGAATAGAGACTTTCTGTCCTCCAAATCTCGCCTTCGATGGCGGCGGCGCTGCGGAACTTTTCGTGGCTGGATGATTGACTATCTAGGGTTTTGGTATCGGGAGGCTCTTATAGGCGAAGGAGGCAAGGTCGATGGCCGGCCAGGGGGCCCACACCAGGCTCTGGCGCGACATGGGCTGGCCCGCGCCAAGGGGGGTGTGGCCACCCTGTGGCCCCTCTCCGACTCTCCTTCTGGCTCCATGAGTCTTCCGGGAAAATAGTAACTTTGGCTTTTGTCCAGTCCAATTCTGAGAATATTCATTTTCTAACTTCTTGGAACCAAAAACAGCAGAAAACAGGCAACTGACACTGTGGCATCTTGTTAATAGGTTAGTCCAAGAAATCATATGAAAAGTACTCCTAAGTTGGAACAAAACACAAGAAAGTAGATAAAACCAAGCATGGAACATCAAAAATTATAGATACATTTGCAATGTATCACCCTACAACAAGCCAGAGGGTTGAGTAAGAGGGAGATCGAAGAATGCCTCCGTAAGTAGGGTGACACAAGGACGTGGATGACAAAAGAGGGCTATATACCGTTCCCGAAGCCGAGCGAGAAGAGGAAGTCTTCATGATCGATGTGTGCCTCTAGAATGATCCAGTGTGTGTATATTCTTGATGGACGCCTGCTGTATTAGTGTGTGTGTCATAAACTTTACTATCTTGTGGTCGAAATGGTCATTGTTGTTAGACTTAAACTACCTTGTGGTCGTGTTGTCGCTGAACTTATTGCTTCTATGATGATCTATCTTTTAGGTTTATGGATCCTTTGTTTTATATATACTGTGAACATATGTATATATATGGATGTGAACCCTTTATTAATTCTTTTCGTTGTATTTTTACTAATATGCCTTGTCGTCTATAGAGATGGCGACGAGGTGGTATGTGGTGTATATGGGTAGGGTTCCAGGAGTCTACGAGGAGTGGGAGGATTGTCACAAACAAGTGAACAAGTTCAGCGGCAACATCTACAAAGGATACGCGAATAGAGAGGAGGCGGTAGCCAAGTGGAGGAACCACTTGTGAAAGAAGAACCGGATGAAGATATTGGTCGGGATAATGCTCTTGCTCACCATTATCACAGCTGTATTCTATTTGATCCTAGTGTAGGCGGCGATGACAACTTCATATTTGTAATGTGAGATGATATGAACTTTGTATTCGGCACTTGTGTAAAAATTCGGCACTTGACACTATATATGTATCTCGATCGGGCTCTAAGTGTGATGACATTATACTTGTGTTTGTATTATATGTCGGTTTTTATCTACTACATGTGCAATGTACTATTTATAATGATCTGGATAAATACTGTATAAATCCTGTATAAATACCTGATTATACAGCAGGAATGTATTTTATTTTGAATACATGTAATATATTCAGTGGCGCATATAGAAAAGGTATCTGTGTCGCATATAGATTCTGTGGCACATTGGATTATATGCGCCACTGAACATATTCCTGTAGCGCGACTTCTGTGGTGCATTTCTATATGCGCCACAGGAAGCAGATATCAGTGGCGAGGTAACAGTGGCGACAGAGATATGCGCCACAGAAGGTAGATTACATACTCCACGGAAGAGATGTTTCCTAGTAGTGCATGGTTGAACCTGCAACAGTATGAATCCTTATATTGTCACAGTAAGAGGTAATTGACCGGAATTGCATATGCTACAAGTGTGGTTTGCTTGGTAGTAAGGGTGTTTACCTACAAGTAATTGGATATTTTTACTCTCATGTATTTACATCTTGGACAGTTCACACGCTGAAAGGGAAGCACATAAGGACTACAACAAGTACATCATTTTTTATATTTTTCATATCGCCTTCATTAAAGAAGCATCGTGCTTGTTAATAGTTCTTTTTGTTCAGATAAATGATTAGAGTGACTATACAAAGACAAAGGCAACATTATAGTGACTGTATTATACCTTGACTTGTTCTTTTCGTCCTTACCTCACACTGACTTTGTAGCAGCCTTCTTCGTAGCCAGCTATGTAATTTGTAACCAGTTTCTATCAAGATTTACTAATCTATTTGTGCAAGAACACCCTGATAAATCAATGAAACATTTGAAACCAACAATAAGGCAGACTGTGCACCAAGTGACTTCAGAGTGGTACAACCTACTTGTCTAATAAATGATCTAGACTTGGTAAAACACTGTAACAGGATAATCTTTTTATTACTGCCGTTCTGGAAGGGACGTTTTCTTATCTGTGTATAATATAACATTATCAATACTTGGCATTGTATTAACCAATGTAAGGAAACAATGGCACTTCAATAGGAAATCATTAAGATATTTGTACCTGGTTATGCTCATTATCTAGCTCCATTCATAATCTGACATTTTTGTCACACCTCTGAAGTTGTCCTGCCATAATGATTCTGTAGCAAATGCAAAGTCTGTGCTTATTTATATATGGAAATACAGAATGTAAAAAGGTTCCAGTTATTAGATAACTAAACGAGTAATTAAATAGTCTGAATTAGAATCATACAAAACTAAAAACAAAACTAGCTATTTTGCAGTAATTCCGGATTTGATATAATCTAGAGACCAAAATTCAACCAAATTATTCCATAACCACAAGGTGTAACCAGATAACCAAGCGTCATCTGAACTGAAACAGACCCTGCATAGTACACACGTGTATACATCAGTGAACAACAAAGACTGATAGCAATTGATCGACCACCATGTCAGGCTAGAAATAAATTGTAAACAGATCAATCCATGGGACAGTGAGAAAAAACTGAAAGAGAGAAAGAGAAATCGCACACTGGATTCCCTAACCACCATGGCTGACCTTCGCACAAATCCAGGCATCCTGCTCTGGGAGGACTTCGCAGAGATCAGGGATTTCGTCTGACGAGAACGAAAAATCCAAGCCAAGGGCGAGGCAACCCTTGAGGTCCTCTAGGCGCTCCTCAGCCAGGTTGTACTATTCATCGTTACCGGGCCGCTTGACGAGTAGGAAAATGGAACTTGTAGATCGTGGTGCCGTTCAACAATCTAGGGTTAGATGGGTGATATTTTTCAGGAAATGAATAGATATGGTGGTAGGACGAGAGAGGTAAGGCATAGAGGAGGTAGGATTTTGGGGCTTCAGCAGCAGCGGAGCTAGTAGGCAGCGGCGACGGGAGGAGGAGACGAATGCGCGAAGTAACGTGAGTCAACGAGATGAGATGAGAAGTTTACGGCTAAAGGGAGAGGAAAAATTGGTGCGCTGTTGAGGAAAAACCGCCCATCAAAACTCACACGCCAACTTCCTAAAAATACTACATTGCCCCCGTCTCACCATAGTTAATGCCAAAAACAAAATTTTGGTGCCGCGGCCAGTAGACTACTTATTTTCACATGCAACGGTACAGTCTGCAACACATATATTCGTATCTATGATAAACTTTTACAGTGCATATGAAAATTATTGCAAAGTACATGTTGCAATAGGATGGTTCTTCTTGTAGTGAGGGAGAAAAAAGGACCTCCGCCACTAGCAGATTCAGGGTCGGGGAAGGGAAGAAAAGGACCGCGGCCGTAGCCAAATTCAGTGTCGGGAGTTAGGAAAGTACAGTAATAGATTTTCCCCTACACGTGTGTTGCAATAGGATGGTTCTTCTTGTAGTGAGGGAGAAAAAAGGACGTCCGCCACTAGCAGATTCAGGGTCGGGGAAGGGAAGAAAAGGACCGCGGCCGCAGCCAAATTCAGTGTCGGGAGTTAGGAAAGTACAGTAATGGATTTGCCCCTACGACACGTGTAGGGTGGCTAAGAAGAGAGACCAGCGAAGAAGGGGCACAACAGGAACTAGTGTAACGAAATATCCTGACTTAACGGGCGCGATTTAAAAATATTGGGTTTGGCCATCATTCACTCAAAACACCCTCTCAGCAATTGGTGCCTCAACTTTTCGAATCGCGGTGATTAAAATCAACTCGGGTACCACCATGCACCGGCGTCTCAAATTTCGGGCCGCAAAATGATATTCTCCTCAAAAATGTCGGGGCAACATATCAACCGATGATGCAAAATTACCTAGGAAGTCAAATTGGCATAGACGTACAAGTTTACATCTATGATGTCATAGTTACAACAAGGAACGGGTCAAATCTCATCAATGACCCCCAAGAAACGTTCGAGAACCTCGACAAGTTTTGCATCAAGCTCAGCCTGACGAAGTGTTCTTTTCGAGCCCCTGCAGGGAAACTCCTCGGATATCTCGTATCGGCAAGAGGAATAGAAGCCAATCCCGAGAAAATACAGGCAATCCTAACAATGAAAAAACCAACGAATCTTCGAGGTGTACAACATTTGGCTGGCGAGTCACAACACTCAGTCGTTTTATCGCTCGTCTAGGAGAAAAAGCATTACCGTTCTACGCCCTTATGAGGAAATAGGATAAATTTGAGTGGACGGAGGAAGCCCAACATTCCTTTGGAGATCTCAAGAAAACACTTTCGACATCTCCCGTCATCGTGTCTCCACGAGAAAAAGAGCCACTACTTCTCTACATTGCCGCCACTAATTAGGTGGTCAACACAGTTTTGGTCGTAGAGCGACCCGAAGAAGGGAAAACCAATGGTGTTCAGAGACCAGTTTATTTTATAAGCGAGGTCCTCTCTCCATCCAAGCAAAAATACCCACACTATCAGAAACTAGCATATGGAGTATTCATGACAGCACAGAAGTTGCGCTATTTATTTTATCGAACGCGATCATAGTGGTCAATGAAGCACCTCTTTCCAATATCCTCAATAATCCAGAGGCCACCAGACGTGTCTCTCTATGGGCCATTGAGCTATCACCTCGAGATATCACGTACGAGAAGCACAAAGTAATTAAATCACAAGTTTTGTCTGACTTCATTACCGAATGGACATAACCACATTGTGCAGGCCCACCTGACCTTTCTAGCGCATTGACAATGTACTTCGACGGGTCAAAAAGAACGGAAGGAGAGGGAGCAGGAGTCATATTAGTGTCACCACAAGGCGATAAAATTCGATACCTACTTCGGATGAATTTCGCAAACGCATCCAACAACGAAGCTGAGTACGAGGCCCTGTTGCACGGTATGCGTATGGCGAAATCTTGCAGTGCAACTCGCCTCAAAATATTTGGTGATTCCAGTATAGTGGCACAACAAGCAATTACAATGTGATGTTGTTAGCGACAACATGATCGCCTACGGTGATATGTACAGTATCATGGAAGCCCAATTCGACGGATGCGAAGTATCACACATAGGAAGACCAAGCAACGAAGAGGCTGACAATCTGGAAAACATCGGATCCTTATGCTTACCAGTACCACCCGGGGTTTTCTAGGAGGAAATAATGGAGCAATCTATCAAGGCCAAAAGAGTCTCTAAGGTTATAACACCCAAAGTAGGGAAAAGATCAAGCCAAAGAAAAACTTGGGGGCTATGCCAGCACACGAAGATACAGAAGAAGTCCTTGAGGAAGAGCCAGAAGTTGATGAAATCATGATAATAGAACATACATGGATGCAACCATATATAGCATACACGATGAGGGTAGAACTCCCTAAGGATGTAATAGAAGGTCGACGAATTATTCGACGATTAAAAGCCTTCAGGATCATCAAGGGAGAACTGTACAAAAGAAGTATTTCGAGTGTCTTACAGCGATGCGTTACACCCTATGAAGGAAGGATCATACTAAAGGACATACATGAAGGAGTATGTGGCCATCACGCCAGCAGCTGAACAATTGCAGCCAAGGCATTCAGAGAGGGATTCTATTGGCTGACAACAGTACAAGATGCAAAGGACATAGTCAAAATATGTGAAGCATGTCAGCGATTCGCAACAAAACCTGGAGCACCTGTTGCCGAACTAAACCCCATACCTCTCGCCTAGCCTTTCGCTCAATGGGGACTTAATATGGTGGGTAAACTTCACAAACCATCCCTAGGAGGACACATCTCTCTGCTCGTAGTAGTTGACAAATTCACCAAATGGATTGAAGCAATGCCTATTACCAGCCAAGATGGAACTTCGGCTGTGAATTTCATCAAATCAATAGTATTCTGATTTCGCGTACGAAACAGCATCACCACCGACAACGGAACTAATTTCACCTCCAATGAGTTCAAATAATACTGCGAGGAAATGGGTATAAAAGTAAGTTATGCCTCGGTTACTCTCCCGCAAACTAATGGGCAAGTAGAAAACGCCGATGGCCTCGTAACTGCTGGTCTCAAGAAAAGATTGCTAGCACCACTTGACAGAGCAAAAGGAGCATGGGTTGATGAGTTACCGTCTGTTTTTTGTGTTGGGTCCGCAGCATAGAAAACAAAAAAATTCCTACGATGAGAACTATACGCCAAGATCTATCTACTAGATATAGAGCAACGGGTGGACATACATCCATGGAGAACTTACCCTCGAAGACAACGAGTTTTGTTAACGAGTAGGAACTCGTGGTTGATGTAGTCGTATGCTTGCCGATCTCAAGATCGTGTGGAAGTCCGAGCGCCGCAAATCAGCAGCGCATCCGTCCTCGCACACACGTTCCAGCCGCCGGACAACCTCCACCTCCTTGCTCCAGCGAATCAGCGGAAGCAGCAACTCCTTCCAGACACAAGGCCACCGGGAACATGTATCTCGCTAATCTGAGACCATGGGGGAATATCTAGAGGGGGAGAGAGATCCTTCACGAGGAGGTGTAGTTTGTGAGAGGGGAGAGGGGGGCTTTATATAGGAGGAGGAGACCTCCTCCCATAGCCGGGCGCATGAGGGGGACTCTCCTCCTTCATTCATGTGGTGAACCTCCACTCACATAAACATGGCCTCCACCCAAAATCCCACTCACATGTATTTAATTTCCACCAAATTAAATGCAACTCTCAATTAATAAAACTCTTTTATTTATTTTATTCAGAATGTTTGTTAATTACTTTAATTAACAAACATTCACATAAAACCCCTTGCAACATTTCAATATCACATGCAGAACCACTTTCTGCAATTTCACCCGAAACAATTCCGGTTTCTATCGAAACAATTCCTGTTTCTATCGAAACATTTCCTGCGCTTTGCAAACCTTTTGTCTAGAACATATGTTCTCCTAAATGGTGTCCGGCAACCCTTAAGTGTGTCACCCTACGGTTCGCGAATAATGCAGACATGATTGATACTCCTCTCAGATCAATAATCAGAAGCGGGACCTGGAGATCCATACTGACTCCTGCATATTCAACGATGACTTCTGTGATCGTGAGAACCTTTAACGTCAGCAATTTAATCCCTTTGTCTCATGATATAATACATGTCCAAGATTCGATCATCGGTATCCAAATACCTAGTTTGATCTCGTTATCGACATGCACTCTTTTCTCATTCCCGTGATATAACATTCTAGTGATCACATCACTTGCTTGCAAGCTATCTTAATGTGATATCACCGAGAGGGCCCAGAGTATATCTATCCATCATCGGGATTGACAAATTCCACTCTTGATCCATGAGCCTCAACATAACACCTTCATAGCACTGAACCCACCTTTATGGTCACCCTGTTACGGTGTGACGTTTGATGTTATCAAGATACTCTTCCTGTCGAATTAACATGATCTCATGGTCTAAGTACTAAGACTACTTTGTATGATGTTATAGCAATATAAACATAATGACTTGATCGTAATACTATACTTCGGATGAATGTTCATCACATCATTTCACAAATGCTGTGACCTTGTTATTAACAACATCCAATGTCCATGATCAGGAAACCTTGATCATCTTGTTAATCAACAAGCTAGTCTATAAGAGAGGCATAACTAGGAACCCTTTTGTTTATTAAACACACATGTATTGATGTTTCCTATCAATACAATTATAGCATGCAAAATAAACATCTATCGTATACAAGGAATACATAATAACAACTTTATTATTGCCTCTCAGGGCATATTTCCTTCAGTCTCCCACTTGCACTAGAGACAATAATCTAGTTTATATAGTGATAAATCTAACACCCATGGAGTTCTGGTGTTGATCATGTTTTGCCCTAGGGAGTACTTTAGTAAACGGATCTGCTACATTCAGGTCCGTGTGCACTTTACAAATCTTTATATCTCCATCATTGACATGCTCGCGGATGGAGTGAAACCGGCGCTTAATATGCTTGGAATTCTTGTGAGACCTTGGTTCCTTGGCGTTGGCTATGTCTCCATTATTGTCACAATAGATCACCATTGGGTCCAACACACTAGGAACCACACCTAGTTCCGTTATGAACTCCTTCATCCAAACCGCTTCTGCTGCTCAAGCAACAACATATTCCGCCTCCGTCGTTGATCCAGCCACCACAGGTTGTTTGGAGCTCCTCCAACTAACTGCTGCTCCGTTCAAGAGAAATACGTATCCGGATTGAGACTTAGAGTCATCCGGATCAGTGTCAAAGCTAGCATCGACATAACACTTAGCGACTAGCTCTTCTTCACCTCCGTATACAAGAAACATATCCTTAGTTCTTCTCAAGTACTTAAGGATATTCTTGACCGCTATCCAGTGTTTCGAACCTGGATCAGATTGGTACCTACTAGTCAAACTAATAGCATGTGCCACATCCGGTCTTGTACATAGCATGGCATACATTATAGAGCCTGTGGCTGAGGCATAGGGGATCTTATCCATTATCTCTCTTTCTTCCGCCTTAGCCGGACTTTGAGTCTTACTCAATGTCTTTCCTTGCAACATAGGTAAGTACCCCTTCTTACTTCCGTCCATATTAAACTTCTTTAATATCTTATCAAGGTATGTACTCTGCGATAGCCCAATTAGGCGTCTTGATCTATCTCTATAGATTTTAATGCCTAATATATATGAAGCTTCACCAAGGTCCTTCATCGAAAATTTGCTGTTTAGATAACTTTTAACACTGTTTAAAAGATCTATATCATTTTCAATCAATAATATGTCATCCACATATAATATCAGAAATGCCACATTGCTCCCACTCACTTTCTTGTAAATACAAGCCTCTCCATAAGTTTGGACAAATCCAAACTCTTTGATCACCTCATCAAAGCGAAGATTCCAACTCCGGGATGCTTGCTTCAGTCCATAGATGGATCGATGAAGTTTGCACACCTTATCAGCATCCCTAGGATCGACAAAACCCTTAGGTTGTATCATATACAACTCTTCTTCAATATTACCATTGAGGAACGCAGTTTTGACATCCATCTGCCATATTTCATAATCGAAATATGCAGCAATTGCTAACATAATCCTAACCGACTTAAGCATTGCTACGGGAGAGAATGTCTCATCGTAGTCAACTCCTTAAATTTGTCGAAACCCCTTTGCGACAAGTCGAGCCTTATAGATGGTTACATTACCATCAGCATCAGTTTTTCTTTTGAAAATCCATTTATTCTCAATGGCCTTTCGATCGTGAGGTAAGTCCACCAAGGTCTAAACCTGGTTTTCGTACATGGATTCCATCTCGGATTTCATGGCTTCTAGCCATTTGTTGGAATCAGGGCTCATCATCGCTTTTTCATACGTCGCAGGGTCATCTATTTCATCAATCATGAAATTCATAACAGGATTGCCGTCTGACAGGAGCTGCGTGTCGTGCTTGACCTGCGATGTTCTAGAGTGTCCTCTTCGAGTTTCATGATCAATATCATTAACTCTCTCTTCATTAGGTGAAGTCAACTCCGAAACAACTTCCGGTGCTGCGCTACTCACCATTTCATGAAGAGAAGGTTCAGTAACCTCTTCGAGTTCTACCTTCCGACTACTCACACCTTTCGCGAGAAACTCCTTCTCAAGAAAGGATCCATTCTTGGCAACAAGGACCTTGCCCTCAGATCTGTGATAGAAGGTATACCCAATCGTTTCCTTAGGGTATCCTATGAAGACGCATTTTTCCGCTTTGGGTTCGAGTTTATCCGGTTGAAGTTTCTTCACATAAACATCGCATCCCCAAACTTTAAGAAATGATAGCTTAGGTTTGTTTCCAAACCATAATTCATATGGTGTCTTTTCAACGGATTTAGATGGTGCCCTATTTAAAGTGAATGCAGCGGTTTCCAGTGCATAACCCCAAAATGACAGTGGCAAGTCAGTCAGAGACATCATAGATCGAACCATATCCAATAAAGTACGATTACGACGTTTTGACACACCATTATGTTGTGGTGTTCCGGCAGGCGTGAGTTGTGAAACTATTCCACAGTCTTTCATATGTGTGCTAAACTCATAACTAAGGTACTCTCCTCCACGGTCGGACCGCAGAAATTTGATCTTTCTGTTATGATGATTTTCCACTTCATTTTGAAACTCTTTGAACTTTTCAAAGATTTAAGACTTATGTTTCATCAAATAGATATACCCGTATCTACTCAAATTATCCGTGAAAGTAAAAAAATAACGATATCCACCTCGCGCCGACACACGCATTGGTCCACACACATCAGTATGTATGATTTCCAATAAATCAGCCTGCTCCATTGAACCGGAAAACGGCGTTCTAGTCATCTTGCCCATAAGGCATGGCTCACATGTATCAAATGATTCAAAATCAAGTGATTCCAAAAGTCCATCAAAATGGAGTTTCTTCATGCGTTTACCGCCAATATGACCTAGACGGCAGTGCCACATATATGCAGATATATCATTATCAAGTTCAATCCTTTTAGCATCAACATTATGAATATGCGTAATACTACTATCGAGATCCAATAGAAATAAACCATTCAACACAGGTGCATGACCATAAAAGATATTATTCATATAAATCGAACAACCATTGTTTTCAGACTTGAACGAATAACCACTTTGCATCAAACACGATCCGGATACAATGTTCATGCTTAGTGCAGGCACCAAATAACAATTATTCAGGTTTATAACTAATCCCGACAGCATATGGAGAGGCAGCGATCACATCAACTCTTGATCCATTGCCGACCCGCATCGTGACCTCATCCCTTGCTAGTTGTCGCTTGTTCCGCAGCCCCTGAACCGAGTTACATATATTAGCAACCGATCCTGTATCTAATACCCAGTTGCTACTGTGAGTACTAGTCAAGTACACATCAATAACATGTATATCACATATACCTTTGTTTGCCTTGCCGGCTTTCTTGTCCGCCAAATACTTGGGGCAATTGCGCTTCCAATGGCCAGTCCCCTTGCAATAGTAGCACTCGGTGTCAGACTTAGGGCCAGCTCGGGGTTTCTTTTCAGGCGCGGCAATAGATTTGCCGCCCTTCTTTCCCTTCTGCTTGCCTTTCTTGTCCTTCTTGAAACCGGTGGTCTTATTGATCATCAACACTTGATGTTCTTTCCTAATATCCACTTCTGTAGTCTTAAGCATTGACAGAAGCTCGGGAAGAGACTTCTTCATGCCCTGTATATTATAGTTCATCACGAAGCTCTTTTAGCTAGGTGGCAGAGATTGGAGAACACGATGTATGCCTAAGTCAATGGGAATCGTTATTCCCAAGGACACAAGATTATCGGCGTACCCAGACATTTTGAGTACGTGCTCACTAACGGAGCAGTTCTCTTCCATCATGCAGCTAAAGAACTTTTCAGAAGCATTATAACTCTCTACGGCAGCATGGGTATCGAAAATCATTTTCAATTCTCCCATGGTATCAAAGGCATTGCCATTTTCAAAATGTTTTCAAGTTCGCTCTAGCCCATACAGTATGCCGCAATGAACTAAGTTGTGGTCCTCCTGACGAGTTATATAGACGTTCTTTTCCTCGTCAGGGGCATCAGGAGGTGGTGGGGGGCCTAGCGGCGCCTCTAGCACATATTGCTTTTGTGCAGCAGTGAGGAGAATCCTCAAATTCATTGCCTAGTTGGTGAAGTTGCTACCATTCGCAGCAAGCTTTTCTTTCTCCATGAACACATTGAAATTAAAAGCAGGTGGTGCCATCTATAACAGAATTTGTAAAATATATTTAGACTAAGTTTATGATAGATTGAGTTCAACTAATCCAAATTACTAATGAACTCCCACTCAAAAACGACACCCCTCGTGTCCTTTTGGTGATTACATGAACCAAATCCACTACACCAAGTCCGATCATCACGTGAGTCGGTGTAGCTTCAAAGGCGAGCATCTATATGGGCATCATATCAACTATATGACTCATGCTTAACTTTTCGGTCCGTGTTCTGAGGTCATGTCTGTACATGCTAGGCTCGTCAAGTAAGAACCTTAGTATTCACGTGTGTAAAACTGTCTTACACTCGTTGTATGAAAGCGTAGAGTCGAGAACACCCGATCATCACGTGATGCCTCAAAACACGATCCACAAAACGATGCATACTTAAGGAAGAACATATTTTATCTCGATATCTAAATGAGGGATCATCTTATAATGCTACCAAAAGCGCCAAACTAGCAATATAAGATGCTAACATCTAATGTGTGAAGTGAGGTGATATGGTCCATGCATTTGATCTCTATCATTTGCATCGTGGTATGATCTTTATCATTCCTTTGTGTGTAAGGCCAAGGTCTATGGAACTTACACGTTAAGTGAGTTGTAAGAGTATCTATCATACATCTACTTACAACAATACCATATCAAGACACTAGCCCAGCAGCGATCTAAACTAGACGCCTCTAATTTATCAATTGCAAGTTTTACGTGGCTTAGGGCTTTCGGAGATAGAACCGGTCTTACCTACGAACATGAACCACAACAAGGATAACCAAGTTATTAGCAACTCGTTGTAAATCAGATATTGACTATAGTAGGAGAGACAGACACCCGCTAGCCACTTATGCAAAACTAGTTGCATGTAAGTCGTGGAACCAGTCTCATGTACGATGACATGTAAGGTTGGCCTGGGCCACTTCATCCCACTATGCCACCAATATCCAAAGTACATAGAATATGCAATAACATGATCATCATCGCCCACATATAAACATATGTGTACTACCCGTGCAAAGCACCTACGCATAGATCAGGCTCTGATAACATTGTTGGGTCCGCAGCATAGAAAACAAAAAATTTCCTACGATGAGAACTATACGCCAACATCTATCTACTAGATACAGAGCAACGGGTGGACATACATCCATGGAGAACTTACCCTCGAAGACAACGAGTTTTGTTAACGAGTAGGAACTCGTGGTTGATGTAGTCATACGCTTGCCGATCTCAAGATCGTGTGGAAGTCCGAGCGCCGCAAATTAGCAGCGCATCCGTCCTCGCACACACGTTCAAGCCACCGGAAAACCTCCACCTCCTCGCTCCAGCGAATCAGCGGAAGCAGCAACTCCTTCCAGACGCAAGGCCACTGGGAACATGTATCTCGCTAATCCGAGACCATGGGGAATATCTAGAGGGGGAGAGAGATCCTTCATGAGGAGGTGTAGTTTGTGAGAGGGGAGAGGGGGGCTTTATATAGGAGGTAGGGAGACCCCTCCCCTCCCATAGCCGGCGCATGAGGGGGGGGGGACTCCTCCCCTCCTTCATTCATGTGGTGAACCTCCACTCACATAAACATGGCCTCCACCTAAAATCCCACTCACATGTATTTAATTTCCACCAAATTAAATGCAACTCTCAATTAATAAAACTCTTTTATTTATTTTATTCAGAATTTTGTTAATTACTTTAATTAACAAACATTCACATAAAACCCCTTGCAACATTTCAATATCACATGCAGATCCACTTTCTGCAATTTCACCCGAAACAATTCCGGTTTCTATCGAAACAATTCCTGTTTCTATCGAAACATTTCCTGCGCTTTGCAAACCTTTTGTCTAGAACATATGTGCTCCTAAATGGTGTCCGGCAACCCTTAAGTGTGTCACCCTACGGTTCGTGAATAATGCAGACATGATTGAGACTCCTCTCAGATCAATAATCAGAAGCGGGACCTGGAGATCCATACTGACTCCTGCATATTCAACAATGACTTCTGTGATCGTGAGAACCTTTAACGTCAGCAATTTAATCCCTTTGTCTCATGATATAATACATGTCTGAGATTCGATCATCGGTATCCAAATACCTAGTTTGATCTCGTTACCGACATGCACTCTTTTCTCGTTCCCGTGATATAACATTCTAGTGATCACATCACTTGCTTGCAAGCTATCTTAATATGATATCACCGAGAGGCCCCAGAGTATATCTATCCGTCATCAGGATTGACAAATTCCACTCTTGATCCATGAGCCTCAACATAACACCTTCATAGCACTGAACCCACCTTTATGGTCACCCTGTTACGGTGTGACGTTTGATGTTATCAAGATACTCTTCCGGTGTTAGCAATTAACATGATCTCATGGTCTAAGGACTAAGACTACTTTGTATGATGTTATAGCAATATAAACATAATGACTTGATCGTAATGCTATACTTCGGATGGAAGTTCATCACATCATTTCACAAATGCTGTGACCTTGTTATTAACAACATCCAATGTCCATGATCAGGAAACCTTGATCATCTTGTTAATCAACAAGCTAGTCTATAAGAGAGGCATAACTAGGAACCCTTTTGTTTATTAAACACACATGTATTGATGTTTCCTATCAATACAATTATAGCATGCAAAATAAACATCTATCATATACAAGGAATACATAATAACAACTTTATTATTGCCTCTCAGGGCATATTTCCTTCATTTTGGAGCTTGCGTACTACTCCAAATAGTTTGACGCAAGAATCACCCTTCTTTATGGTCCACGGTGCTGAAGCTATCCTTGAAGTCGAAGTAACTCATGAGTCCCCACGGGTCGCTTAATATGACGAGTAAGCATCCAAGGAAGCACTTGAAGAGGATGTTGATGCACTTGATGAAGATCGTGACATTGCCTTGCAAACGGCCACTATATATCAGCAAAACTTGCACAACTACCACACCCGACGATTGCGTCCTAGGTCCTTCGTTGTAGGGGACCTAGCTCTTCACCTCAAGCAAGATGGTCACCGTAAATTGGAGTCACCTTGGGAAGGGCCTTACATCGTTACATAAGTTATCCCAGATGGGCATATCAGCTTCAAGACAAGAAGACAGGAGTCAAATACTCCAATCCGTAGAACGTCGCACAACTACGGTGTTTTTACACTTAGAATTTATGTTTTCTCATAATTTAATTTACAGTAAGGCCTATGTCCCGCCTTCTTAGCCAGAATATTATAAAGGGCAATGGCCAGGAGAAACCCACCAAACCATGTATCTTTGGCTTCAGATTATAAATAAGAGATACGTTCTCGATACTCTGATTTCTTTATTGTTTTACACATAAATTAGGGATTTTTATTAAAAAGACATTTAGAAAATTTGCATTATTCTGATAAAACTAAAAAAAGTTATGAGCCTATGTCTAGATACAGGCATCCGAACATAGCCTCAGGGGCTACTCCCGTCAGGAGCGCTGGTGCGCACCCGATAGAAAATTATATTATGCATATAAGGTCATACAATTTCAACCCAAAGAATTATCAGCAAAAGCCTATGAGTTTTACTTCAGTATACCCTCACAAGGTTACTCCCATCAGGAGATTCTGCAAAACCATTCGATAAAAAGCTGATGAACTTCAGCAATTCCAACAGCCAAACAAGGTAGTCGATAAAAATTATACAAAAATCTCGGATCGCGCTCGACATGATAAAACTCCGAATACCGTGTCCACGACATGAAGATAAGACCTCGGGATTCGTCCTGTATGGCCTGGTAATAATACAAGAATGTGCTCTGCCAGTAAAATATCTGTATCGATGATACGATGAAAAATCACGATGGACATGTTGGATGCTAGATATAATAGAACTAGAATTCAGTATTCGATAAGACCTCAACGGCTCGAGCTGAGTTACGCCAGTGAAAATCCGTGTTCAAGCCTGGGGACTTGAATTTGACGTAGGACTATATTATTTTTGCCCAGGAGCAATTAACTGATTCCCAATCCATCGGATGCATCAGGCCTGTTGTACCAAATCCCTAAAAAATCTAGAAAAATAAATATATTTTATAAATCTCAAATCATAAATACTAAAAACATCTTTGAGACTCAACCCGAATATATGATTTAGGTAGATACTTGGGGGCTACTTATATGGGTATGATTACTCAGGTGCTTATGTTTTGTTACGCTAGCTGTATAAAGGCTCACAGCCCATGAAGATCCAAGATAAAGGCCCAAGAAGCATCCGATGAAAGTATTAGTTAAATAAGGAAAGAGAAACCGACATTGTATTGGTGTTGTAATCATGAATATGTAAGCTATCCGTATATGGCCCCGAGACCCATCCTATTATATATAGGCTAGGAGGAGCCTACGAGGAGAGACCAAAAAACTTCCAAGCACCATGTAATAGAATTATCCATTGATAATCAAAAGACTTCGACTCCCTTATTTGTTTGACATCCGACAAAATCCCCAGCGTTCTGTTTTCCACGAAACCCTAAGTCCATAACCATGGGAATTGTCAAGGTTAACCCTCATCAATCTTGTTGTAGTAAAAAATGTCGTCGGTGTGAGTTTCCAACTATCTCAGGAAAGAACATTCTCAATTTTCTAGTGATGACAAGATTGTTCGTTCCCATAAAGCAAGTCTGAAGAATATGGATCTGAATGCCATGAGCCATGTTTTCAGACATATATACTGGACCAACATGCTGCACTTACGATTTACCATGTTTTATGAGTTCTCAAACTTCCTAGCTAACTACGCCCACTTGAATGACTTTATGCTAATTTATCGAAATTAGGTCAAACTTGAGCTACAAGTAAGCGCGATAGATTGCTCTTGAATTAATGTTATTTCAGAGGTAGATGGGTGCATCTTCTTGTATTAAGCAGTGCCATCGGTGTGAGTGTCCAACTACCATGAAAGAACATTCTCATTTTTCCGAGTGATGACGAGATCATTCTTTTCCGTAAATAAAGTGCGATGAATATTGTATCTGGATGCCACAAGCCAAGTTTTCAGACATATATAGTGGATCAACATCATGTTGTACTTGCAATTCCCATGTTTTATGGGTTTTCAAGCTTCCTAGCTCACCCACTCACTTGAATTACTTTATGTAGATGTATCTAAATAAGGTCAAATTTGAACTACAAGTAACAAATTTTAGGTTGATCTGAAAGTTTTATGAAAAAAGATTTTGGAGGTACCCATCGAGCGGTCAATTAATATATTAGAAACCATAGAGAGTTTTGATGATTGGTTCGACTTCTAGCTAATATTTTGCATCTTGAAAATTTTGAACCCCTTTTGAAAATGACCACATGAAATAAGGAGAGAGGGGAAATGATTTTTCTATTCTCTATGGGAAACCCACAACCTTCAGGTGCACCTTAGGCTTAAATATAACTTTATTTTCTCCATAATGTATAAGGTGAACCTTAGCGGATGCAACATACTAGGCCTTAAGATGTGCTTTTTTACACAATGGGGATGCCCTTATTAGAGAAAAATCAAATAGGAGTAGTATATTTATTTTCTTAGACATACGCTCACCTCTGTCCATATGATGTATATGCCGAGAGAATAAAACATTGATAGGGGAAGAGGGTAGCATCGAAGAGGAGTTGAAGGTAGTTCAATGCTCACCTCTTTCCTCAAACAAGGTACTCTTGCAGCCTTACAGTGTACACTCTACTAGTAGTAATTTCAGGACCTATGCACGCAAAACAAATTGTTTGTTTTCTCTCTCCTTCGCTGCCTCTCACCATCCATCCTCCATCTCTTCGCCACCTTCTTGTAGTAAACAATGTCACCAGCGTGAGTTTCCAACTATCAGGAAAGAACATTCTCACTTTTCCGAGTGGTGACGAGATTGTTCCTTTCAAAGAAAGTCTGAAGGATAAGAATCTGAATGCCACAATCCAAGCTTTTAGACATATATAGTGGACCGACATGTTGTAATTACGATTCTCATGTTTTAATTATGAGTTTTCATACTTCCTAGCTAACTCTACCCACTTGAATAACATTATGTCGATTTATCGAAATTAGGTCAAACTTGAACTACAAGTATATAAATCGTAGGTTTCTTTGAGAGTTTTAAGAAAAAACTTTTGGAGGTACCCATCGGGGGTCAATTAATATATCAGAAACCAACTAGAGTTTTGACAAAAGGCTCAACTTCTTGCTAAGATTTTGTTGCTTGAAAATCTAACGAAATTAGGTAAAACTTGAGCTACAAGTAACCGCGATAGATTGTTCTTGAATTAATTATCTTTTCAGAGGTAGACGGGTGCATCCTATTATAGTAAACAATGTCGCTTGTGAGTTTCCAACTATCAGGAAAGAACATTCTCAATTTTGCCGAGTGATGATGAGATTGTTCCTTTTCGTAAAGAAAGTATGAATATATGTATTTGAATGCGATAAGCCATGTTTTTAGACATATATATATAGTGGACCAACATGTTGTAGTAACGATTCCTATATTTTATGAGTTTTCAAACTTCCTAGCTAACTCCTCCACTTGAATGACTTTATGTGGATTTATCAAAATTAGGTCAAATTTGAAATACAAGTAAATTATAGGTTGATTTGAAAGTTTTAAGAAAAAGCTTTTGGATATACCCATCAGGCGGTTAATTAATATCTCAACAACCACGGAGAGTTTTGTCAACAGGTTCATCTTTTTGCTAAGATTTTGGATCTTGACAATTTAACGAAATTAGGTTAAAATTGAACTACAAGTAAGTGTATAGTCTCGAATTAAATGTCTTTTGGAGTTAATTAATGAAAAACGAAAGAGAGGTAATAACTTATGTAGTTACTGTAACATCACACATACCAAGACTAGTATTATTCTACAACCTAATTAATTAGGCCTTGCATGATAATATACACATGTTATTACCCACTATGACGGTAGTAACATGTGTAAGTTACTAGTCTAACTTATTTAGGACTATGTGATCATCCTAAATCAGAATGGATATGTACTATAATATATTGTACTACATACTATATGCCTTAAAGGCACCTTTTCTGATGTGCTTCATAAGATGTTCAACACTAGTGTCGGATCTCACTGGTCAGACGGATAAAGCCACTGACTTGTTGATTTGGTACTGTATCGTCGATCTTCTTCCATTAGTGACAGAAAATAAATTCTTATGCCGCTTCCAGGTGCGTGCTTTCGCGGAGCTACAACCAGTAGCTCAGACAACTACTCTCACGGCTCTCGATCAATTACGACCGTCCATTCAAAATGAACGGGAAGGATTAGATAATGTATTTTCTTTTGGTGGATGCTTAGTTTTTTGAGAGATTGCCAACTTTTCTTCTTTATTGAATGGAGAGATGGTCGATTTGGGGTCCGGGAACCAGGGTGTAGAGGCTGAAAGGGGAGAGGAAATTGGCAGTGTGGCAGACAAGCTAATTTGAGGTGGCAACGTGTGGGTGTACATATATTACTTGTAGCCCATTTAATGAGCATTTTTGTTGGTGTACTATAAGAGTTCAAGAATATTCTAGTTTTTGTTCCTTAATTACCGGTGGAACCTTTATGTGTTTATGAGTAGCAGTAGTACAGTACTTCTTCCAAATGTGCCTACACACGATGATTAATTTAGAAGATTCAAGGATTATTATGTTCAGCAAGAGGAGCTCCGAGTATACTGCAAACCATCTCTCTGCCATGACCATTCATTTGACGGGACTGTTCAGCTCCATGCCATGCTAGGCTAGTTATGTTGTACTACTAGAAAGGCCGAACCTATTTACTCGATATGCACCGGGAAACACAGAGAAGAGTAGTATTTTCCTTTGCCATCCATCCTCTTCCTCCTCATCTTCTCGCTGATCCCCACTCGCCCACCTTAGCACACACAAACGCCTACATGCCGCTTTCAGATCATCTCCATAGCCCAGTTCGATAGGCATAGTAGATTTAGCAGAGAGAAAGAAGGCACGCTTTGTTTTATTTATTTTGTATTTCTCTTTGCCTCGATCTTCATCATCACTTCACCTCCAAAGATCTCGGACGATCATTCCCATTCAGACACCAATATAGCCACGACAACGCCCCATGCCGCTTTAGGATCAGCTCCGACGCCCAGTTTGATAGGCTGTTGTAACATCCCAATTTTTTTTAAATTTTGTAATTTTAAAATTTATATATAAGCTGATGAATTTCTGGAGGATTAAAAACTTTTGTGGACTTGTTTAAACTTTTCAAACCATGATATAAAACTTTAAGAGTGGATAAATATGACTATCCAAAATTTTACTTGTTGGATTGGAAGATTTTAAACAACTCCAACTTGAGTATTTGGTTTTATTTGTTTTTGTTACAATTTGAATATTTGACCAAACCATGTTTAATTTTTATTTAGAGAGGGAACAATATGACTTTCCTAATAATAATAAATACATTGGAAAATATTCCATTAGGGAATTATGATAGATTGAGTTCAACTAATCCAAATTACTAATGAACTCCCACTCAAAAACGACACCCCTCGTCTCCTTTTGGTGATTACATGAACCAAATCCACTACACCAAGTCCGATCATCACGTGAGTCGGTGTAGCTTCAAAGGCGAGCATCTATATGGGCATCATATCAACTATATGACTCATGCTTAACCTTTCGGTCCGTGTTCTGAGGTCATGTCTGTACATGCTAGGCTCGTCAAGTAAGAACCTTAGTATTCACGTGTGTAAAACTGTCTTACACTCGTTGTATGAAAGCGTAGAGTCGAGAACACCCGATCATCACGTGATGCCTCAAAACACGATCCACAAAACGATGCATACTTAAGGAAGAACATATTTTATCTCGATATCTAAATGAGGGATCATCTTATAATGCTACCAAAAGCGCCAAACTAGCAATATAAGATGCTAACATCTAATGTGTGAAGTGAGGTGATATGGTCCATGCATTTGATCTCTATCATTTGCATCGTGGTATGATCTTTATCATTCCTTTGTGTGTAAGGCCAAGGTCTATGGAACTTACACGTTAAGTGAGTTGTAAGAGTATCTATCATACATCTACTTACAATAATACCATATCAAGACACTAGCCCAGCAGCGATCTAAACTAGATGCCTCTAATTTATCAATTGCAAGTTTTACGTGGCTTAGGGCTTTCGGAGATAGAACCGGTCTTACCTACGAACATGAACCACAACAAGGATAACCAAGTTATTAGCAACTCGTTGTAAATCAGATATTGACTATAGTAGGAGAGACAGACACCCGCTAGCCACTTATGCAAAACTAGTTGCATGTAAGTCGTGGAACCAGTCTCATGTACGATGACATGTAAGGTTGGCCTGGGCCACTTCATCCCACTATGCCACCAATATCCAAAGTACATAGAAGATGCAATAACATGATCATCATCGCCCACATATAAACATATGTGTACTACCCGTGCAAAGCACCTACGCATAGATCAGGCTCTGATAACATTGTTGGGTCCGTAGCATAGAAAACAAAAAATTTCCTACGATGAGAACTATACGCCAAGATCTATGTACTAGATACAGAGCAACGGGTGGACATACATCCATGGAGAACTTACCCTCGAAGACAACGAGTTTTGATAACGAGTAGGAACTCGTGGTTGATGTAGTCGTACGCTTGCCGATCTCAAGATCGTGTGGAAGTCCGAGCGCCGCAAATTAGCAGCGCATCCGTCCTCGCACACACGTTCAAGCCACCGGAAAACCTCCACCTCCTCGCTCCAGCGAATCAGCGAAGCAAGAACTCCTTCCAGACGCAAGGCCACTGGGAACATGTATCTCGCTAATCCGAGACCATGGGGAATATCTAGAGGGGGAGAGAGATCCTTCATGAGGAGGTGTAGTTTGTGAGAGGGGAGAGGGGGGCTTTATATAGGAGGTGGGGAGACCCCTCCCCTCCCATAGCCGGCGCATGAGGGGGGGGGACTCCTCCCCTCCTTCATTCATGTGGTGAACCTCCACTCACATAAACATGGCCTCCACCCAAAATCCCACTCACATGTATTTAATTTCCACCAAATTAAATGCAACTCTCAATTAATAAAACTCTTTTATTTCTTTTATTCAGAATTTTGTTAATTACTTTAATTAACAAACATTCACATAAAACCCCTTGCAACATTTCAATATCACATGCAGATCCACTTTCTGCAATTTCACCCGAAACAATTCCGGTTTCTATCGAAACAATTCCTGTTTCTATCGAAACATTTCCTGCGCTTTGCAAACCTTTTGTCTAGAACATATGTGCTCCTAAATGGTGTCCGGCAACCCTTAAGTGTGTGACCCTACGGTTCGCGAATAATGCAGACATGATTGAGACTCCTCTCAAATCAATAATCAGAAGCGGGACACGAGATCCATCGACTCTGCATATTCAACAATGACTTCTGTGATCGTGAGAACCTTTAACGTCAGCAATTTAATCCCTTTGTCTCATGATATAATACATGTCTGAGATTCGATCATCGGTATCCAAATACCTAGTTTGATCTCGTTACCGACATGCACTCTTTTCTCGTTCCCGTGATATAACATTCTAGTGATCACATCACTTGCTTGCAAGCTATCTTAATATGATATCACCGAGAGGGCCCAGAGTATATCTATCCGTCATCGGGATTGACAAATTCCACTCTTGATCCATGAGCCTCAACATAACACCTTCATAGCACTGAACCCACCTTTATGGTCACCCTGTTATGGTGTGACGTTTGATGTTATCAAGATACTCTTCCGGTGTTAGCAATTAACATGATCTCATGGTCTAAGGACTAAGACTACTTTGTATGATGTTATAGCAATATAAACATAATGACTTGATCGTAATGCTATACTTCGGATGGAAGTTCATCACATCATTTCACAAATGCTGTGACCTTGTTATTAACAACATCCAATGTCTATGATCAGGAAACCTTGATCATCTTGTTAATCAACAAGCTAGTCTATAAGAGAGGCATAACTAGGAACCCTTTTGTTTATTAAACACACATGTATTGATGTTTCCTATCAATACAATTATAGCATGCAAAATAAACATCTATCATATACAAGGAATACATAATAACAACTTTATTATTGCCTCTCAGGGCATATTTCCTTCATTTTGGAGCTTGCGTACTACTCCAAATAGTTTGACGCAAGAATCACCCTTCTTTATGGTCCACGGTGCTGAAGCTATCCTTGAAGTCGAAGTAACTCATGAGTCCCCACGGGTCGCTTAATACGACGAGTAAGCATCCAAGGAAGCACTTGAAGAGGATGTTGATGCACTTGATGAAGATCGTGACATTGCCTTGCAAACGGCCACTATATATCAGCAAAACTTGCACAACTACCACACCCGACGATTGCGTCCTAGGTCCTTCGTTGTAGGGGACCTAGCTCTTCACCTCAAGCAAGATGGTCACCGTAAATTGGAGTCACCTTGGGAAGGGCCTTACATCGTTACATAAGTTATCCCAGATGGGCATATCAGCTTCAAGACAAGAAGACAGGAGTCAAATACTCCAATCCGTAGAACGTCGCACAACTACGGTGTTTTTACACTTAGAATTTATGTTTTCTCACAATTTAAATTACAGTAAGGCCTATGTCCCGCCTTCTTAGCCAGAATATTATAAAGGGCAATGGCCAGGAGAAACCCACCAAACCATGTATCTTTGGCTTCAGATTATAAATAAGAGATACGTTCTCGATACTCTGATTTCTTTACTGTTTTACACATAAATTAGGGATTTTTATTAAAAAGACATTTAGAAAATTTGCATTATTCTGATAAAACTAAAAAAAGTTATGAGCCTATGTCTAGATACAGGCATCCGAACATAGCCTCAGGGGCTACTCCCGTCAGGAGCGCTGGTGCGCACCCGATAGAAAATTATATTATGCATATAAGGTCATACAATTTCAACCCATAGAATTATCAGCAAAAGCCTATGAGTTTTACTTCAGTATACCCTCACAAGGTTACTCCCATCAGGAGATTCTGCAAAACCATTCGACAAAAAGCTGATGAACTTCAGCAATTCCAACAGCCAAACAAGGTAGTCGATAAAAATTATACAAAAATCTCGGATCGCGCTCGACATGATAAAACTCCGAATACCGTGTCCACGACATGAAGATAAGACCTCGGGATTCGTCCTGTATGGCCTGGTAATAATACAAGAATGTGCTCTGCCAGTAAAATATCTGTATCGATGATACGATGAAAAATCACGATGGACATGTTGGATGCTAGATATAATAGAACTAGAATTCAGTATTCGATAAGACCTCAACGGCTCGAGCTGAGTTACGCCAGTGAAAATCCGTGTTCAAGCACGGGACTTGAATTTGACGTAGGACTATATTATTTTTGCCCAGGAGCAATTAACTGATTCCCAATCCATCGGATGCATCAGGCCTGTTGTACCAAATCCCTAAAAAATCTAGAAAAATAAAGATATTTTATAAATCTCAAATCATAAATACTAAAAACATCTTTGAGACTCAACCCGAATATATGATTTAGGTAGATACTTGGGGGCTACTGATATGGGTATGATTACTCAGGTGCTTATGTTTTGTTACGCTAGCTGTATAAAGGCTCACAGCCCATGAAGATCCAAGATAAAGGCCCAAGAAGCATCCGATGAAAGTATTAGTTAAATAAGGAAAGAGAAACCGACATTGTATTGGTGTTGTAATCATGAATATGTAAGCTATCCGTATATGGCCCCGAGACCCATCCTATTATATATAGGCTAGGAGGAGC
The DNA here is from genome assembly GCA_023614405.1 of Avena insularis. NCBI lineage: Eukaryota > Viridiplantae > Streptophyta > Magnoliopsida > Poales > Poaceae > Avena > Avena insularis. The sequence goes on from JAJUPC010000424.1 coordinate 164,584, forward strand.
CTACGAGGAGAGACCAAAAAACTTCCAAGCACCATGTAATAGAATTATCCATTGATAATCAAAAGACTTCGACTCCCTTATTTGTTTGACATCCGACAAAATCCCCAGCGTTCTGTTTTCCACGAAACCCTAAGTCCATAACCATGGGAATTGTCAAGGTTAACCCTCATCAATCTTGTTGTAGTAAAAAATGTCGTCGGTGTGAGTTTCCAACTATCTCAGGAAAGAACATTCTCAATTTTCTGAGTGATGACAAGATTGTTCGTTCCCATAAAGCAAGTCTGAAGAATATGGATCTGAATGCCATGAGCCATGTTTTCGGACATATATACTGGACCAACATGCTGCACTTACGATTTACCATGTTTTATGAGTTCTCAAACTTCCTAGCTAACTTCATACTTGAATGACTTTATGCTAATTTATCGAAATTAGGTCAAACTTGAGCTACAAGTAAGCGCGATAGATTGCTCTTGAATTAATGTTATTTCAGAGGTAGATGGGTGCATCTTCTTGTATTAAGCAGTGCCATTGGTGTGAGTGTCCAACTACCATGAAAGAACATTCTCATTTTTCCGAGTGATGACGAGATCATTCTTTTCCGTAAATAAAGTGCGATGAATATTGTATCTGGATGCCACAAGCCAAGTTTTCAGACATATATAGTGGATCAACATCATGTTGTACTTGCAATTCCCATGTTTTATGGGTTTTCAAGCTTCCTAGCTCACCCACTCACTTGAATTACTTTATGTAGATGTATCTAAATAAGGTCAAATTTGAACTACAAGTAACAAATTTTAGGTTGATCTGAAAGTTTTATGAAAAAAGATTTTGGAGGTACCCATCGAGCGGTTAATTAATATATTAGAAACCATAGAGAGTTTTGATGATTGGTTCGACTTCTAGCTAATATTTTGCATCTTGAAAATTTTGAACCCCTTTTGAAAATGACCACATGAAATAAGGAGAGAGGGGAAATGATTTTTCTATTCTCTATGGGAAACCCACAACCTTCAGGTGCACCTTAGGCTTAAATATAACTTTATTTTCTCCATAATGTATAAGGTGAACCTTAGCGGATGCAACATACTAGGCCTTAAGATGTGCTTTTTTACACAATGGGGATGCCCTTATTAGAGAAAAATCAAATAGGAGTAGTATATTTATTTTCTTAGACATACGCTCACCTTTGTCCATATGATGTATATGCCGAGAGAATAAAACATTGATAGGGGAAGAGGGTAGCATCGAAGAGGAGTTGAAGGTAGTTCAATGCTCACTTCTTTCCTCAAACAAGGTACTCTTGCAGCCTTACAGTGTACACTCTACTAGTAGTAATTTCAGGACCTATGCACGCAAAACAAATTGTTTGTTTTCTCTCTCCTTCGCTGCCTCTCACCATCCATCCTCCATCTCTTCGCCACCTTCTTGTAGTAAACAATGTCACCAGCGTGAGTTTCCAACTATCAGGAAAGAACATTCTCACTTTTCCGAGTGGTGACGAGATTGTTCCTTTCAAAGAAAGTCTGAAGGATAAGAATTTGAATGCCACAATCCAAGCTTTTAGACATATATAGTGGACCGACATGTTGTAATTACGATTCTCATGTTTTAATTATGAGTTTTCATACTTCCTAGGTAACTCTACCCACTTGAATAACATTATGTCGATTTATCGAAATTAGGTCAAACTTGAACTACAAGTATATAAATCGTAGGTTTCTTTGAGAGTTTTAAGAAAAAACTTTTGGAGGTACCCATCGGAGGTCAATTAATATATCAGAAACCAACTAGAGTTTTGACAAAAGGCTCAACTTCTTGCTAAGATTTTGTTGCTTGAAAATCTAACGAAATTAGGTAAAACTTGAGCTACAAGTAACCGCGATAGATTGTTCTTGAATTAATTATCTTTTCAGAGGTAGACGGGTGCATCCTATTATAGTAAACAATGTCGTCGGTGTGAGTTTCCAACTATCAGGAAAGAACATTCTCAATTTTGCCGAGTGATGATGAGATTGTTCCTTTTCGTAAAGAAAGTATGAATATATGTATTTGAATGCGATAAGCCATGTTTTTAGACATATATATATAGTGGACCAACATGTTGTAGTAACGATTCCTATATTTTATGAGTTTTCAAACTTCCTAGCTAACTCCTCCACTTGAATGACTTTATGTGGATTTATCAAAATTAGGTCAAATTTGAAATACAAGTAAATTATAGGTTGATTTGAAAGTTTTAAGAAAAAGCTTTTGGATATACCCATCAGGCGGTTAATTAATATATCAAAAACCACGGAGAGTTTTGTCAACAGGTTCATCTTTTTGCTAAGATTTTGGATCTTGACAATTTAACGAAATTAGGTTAAAATTGAACTACAAGTAAGTGTATAGTCTCGAATTAAATGTCTTTTGGAGTTAATTAATGAAAAACGAAAGAGAGGTAATAACTTATGTAGTTACTGTAACATCACACATACCAAGACTAGTATTATTCTACAACCTAATTAATTAGGCCTTGCATGATAATATACACATGTTATTACCCACTATGACGGTAGTAACATGTGTAAGTTACTAGTCTAACTTATTTAGGACTATGTGATCATCCTAAATCAGAATGGATATGTACTATAATATATTGTACTACATACTATATGCCTTAAAGGCACCTTTTCTGATGTGCTTCATAAGATGTTCAACACTAGTGTCGGATCTCACTGGTCAGACGGATAAAGCCACTGACTTGTTGATTTGGTACTGTATCGTCGATCTTCTTCCATTAGTGACAGAAAATAAATTCTTATGCCGCTTCCAGGTGCGTGCTTTCGCGGAGCTACAACCAGTAGCTCAGACAACTACTCTCACGGCTCTCGATCAATTACGACCGTCCATTCAAAATGAACGGGAAGGATTAGATAATGTATTTTCTTTTGGTGGATGCTTAGTTTTTTGAGAGATTGCCAACTTTTTTTCTTTATTGAATGGAGAGATGGTCGATTTGGGGTCCGGGAACCAGGGTGTAGAGGCTGAAAGGGGAGAGGAAATTGGCAGTGTGGCAGACAAGCTAATTTGAGGTGGCAACGTGTGGGTGTACATATATTACTTGTAGCCCATTTAATGAGCATTTTTGTTGGTGTACTATAAGAGTTCAAGAATATTCTAGTTTTTGTTCCTTAATTACCGGTGGAACCTTTATGTGTTTATGAGTAGCAGTAGTACAGTACTTCTTCCAAATGTGCCTATACACGATGATTAATTTAGAAGATTCAAGGATTATTATGTTCAGCAAGAGGAGCTCCGAGTATACTGCAAACCATCTCTCTGCCATGACCATTCATTTGACGGGACTGTTCAGCTCCATGCCATGCTAGGCTAGTTATGTTGTACTACTAGAAAGGCCGAACCTATTTACTCGATATGCACCGGGAAACACAGAGAAGAGTAGTATTTTCCTTTGCCATCCATCCTCTTCCTCCTCATCTTCTCGCTGATCCCCACTCGCCCACCTTAGCACACACAAACGCCTACATGCCGCTTTCAGATCATCTCCATAGCCCAGTTCGATAGGCATAGTAGATTTAGCAGAGAGAAAGAAGGCACGCTTTGTTTTATTTATTTTGTATTTCTCTTTGCCTCGATCTTCATCATCACTTCACCTCCAGCATCTCGGCGACGATCATTCCCATTCGTACACCAATATAGCCACGCGACAACGCCCCATGCCGCTTTAGGATCAGCTCCGACGCCCAGTTTGATAGGCTGTTGTAACATCCCAATTTTTTTTAAATTTTGTAATTTTAAAATTTATATATAAGCTGATGAATTTCTGGAGGATTAAAAACTTTTGTGGACTTGTTTAAACTTTTCAAACCATGATATAAAACTTTAAGAGTGGATAAATATGACTATCCAAAATTTTACTTGTTGGATTGGAAGATTTTAAACAACTCCAACTTGAGTATTTGGTTTTATTTGTTTTTGTTACAATTTGAATATTTGACCAAACCATGTTTAATTTTTATTTAGAGAGGGAACAATATGACTTTCCTAATAATAATAAATACATTGGAAAATATTCCATTAGGGAATTATCCGTACATTATCTGCATTCATGCATGGCATGCATCATCATCATAGATGTTTTGATTTTAAAACCCTGGAAATAAATAAATCCCAAAACCTACACCGTAATAAGAAAATAATCACATCAAGTCAAATTAAGTCAATAGTTATAATCCATATTTAGAGGGAACCAACGTTTTCTTAAATAATATAAATGGTAAAGAATTATTAAATAAAATTATGGTAATTTGTTTGACCCTCTTTGGAGCTCTAGATTAAAATATATAAAATAAATAAGATAAAGGAGAAGAAATAGGAAACATAATAAAAACACATATGAGCTGTTGTGCAATTTAATATAAATAATTTGAATTATAAACTATACCAAATGTCCTATTTCTGATAAGCTTTGTACTGTTATTCTACTCAAAAATTTCTGAGCAAGTTTGAGGTAGATTAGTAATTTATATCAATTGATAAATAGAAAACAAGGAAGGAAAAGGAAAAGGTTTGAGAGAAAAAAAAAGGAGGTAAAGAGCCCCTGCAACCCAACAAAAGACCAGCCAGATAGCCCACTATCTCAACCCCGTATCTCTATTTTGTTTCCCTTTTCTTCTAGGCTGAATTTCCCTGGCCCATCTAGGACCATCGATTCAGCCGATCGATCAGTCTTCGTGCAGCAGTTCACGTAGGTGTTCAGAAACTTGAGCTTCTACCTCTCCCATCAATTCTGTTGGGTATTTTCACGAATAATAAAGGTAAACACTAACTATCGTATGCCGATGGGAAACAAAATATCGGACTGATCCAACGCCATCGATTTCTACCTGCATCGCATGCCCCACATCAGTCCCTTATCCTCTCTAAAAAAAGGGGGGGAAACAGCCCATTAACTACGCATGTTGACCCCATAATCTCAGCGCCTGTAACAATATTAACTCCTTCCTCCACGAAACTTGCCGTCCTTCTCGTTAGTTTTCTTCTCAGTTCAAGGTGCCTCCATAGTAGCCAGCGTTAGGACCTAGAAGAAGCACCCTCCCACATGGATTTCTCTAGGAGAGCGTCAAGATTGATCACCTGCTTTGTGCGGAAAGGTACGCTTACACCTTGCAGGTTTTTTGATATTCTCGAGCCGTAACATAATTGTAGTTTTTGTATCTTGTTTGCAGCAAGGTCATGGACGTTGGAAGCATTCAGATCCACAAGATTGCTGATTTCGAGAAGAGGCGCAACTGTGATGGGCCGATGACTCATCGTGTTGATGACGGCTTTGCTGCCAAACTCGGTCACGAGCATGGCGATAGTTGCAGCACTATGAATTATGGTAGCCGTGCCTTCAATACAATGACGTCCATTATACGCTTGAAGGACGACAACCTTGTTCGCCGGCAATGTGCTTGTGTCCTTGGCCACATATTTGATTTTTTGTAGTTGCAACATGTACTGAATCTGATGTTCTGATTTGTATGTATGGAGCATTTTGTACGTGATCCATTACAATTTGAAACATATGTTTACAGAAGCAAATACAACATTCAATAGTAGCACTTCCTTGGAAGCACATCTCAAATTCGTTCGAAACACTTGTAATACTCCTTGTCGGAAGCCATTTTTATAGACCATGGTCTATGGGCAATACTGTGATGCTTTTGGAGAATAATACTCTGTTGTCTATGATACAAGTTATGTTAAAGGGAAGCAAATTTCAGTGACGAAGAAAGCAACTTATCTGGTCGGTAGAAGCGTGACTTTGATGTCTAAACAAATTGTTAGAATAATTTTCAGATCGAAGCGCATTATTATAGTATTGAAAACACACGATTTGATCTGATCGGAAGCAAATAAAGTAGCGTTGAAAACACAATTTGTTCTTTAAGGAAGCAAATCAAATGCCAGATATTACTTTCCTGAGCTAAATTATTTTCCTGAAAATCAAGGATTAGAGCATCTCTAACAGGTTAGATACAGATACTGAAAAAGGGGACGAAACAGAAAAATTCCGGCGAGTTTACGGGTTCAGGCCGATATAGGCCCAGAACAGGGTCCGAACTCGCGGCCTGGCCCGTAAACTGAGTTCGGGGGCCCGAGAAACTCGGCGGCCGCCCCGTAGTAAAACGGGCGGCGGAGGGGAGTTCGGTTTCCAAACCCTACTACCTTCCGCCGCTACCTCTTGCTCCGCCGCCACCAGCCTCCTCTCCGGCGAGCAATCTAGCGCTTAGAAACTTAGCTTCGCCTCCGCTCCGCAAGTCATGGCCTCGCGTGGTGGCTCTGCACGAGGCGGCGCAGGATTGGGCGGCGGGGACTCGCCGCCACGGCCCCCCGTGTTCCGCACGGAGGCGGAACACCGGAATTTCAACCGGTCGGAGGGCGCGCACAAGCGCAGCCCCCGCCGGTGGATGAACTAGGGGCTCACGCCCCCAGGGAAGCTGGCCAAGTATGGCAACGGCGGCGAGGGCTCCTTGTCCGGTGGTTCGAGCCGCCCACCGCGCCCGCCCGTGTACGACAACTCCGACGAGGAGGAGCTCGTCCCCGCGTGGGAGCCCACATTCTCCGTGGGAGACTACGTGCACGGCTCCGACGAGGAGGACGCCGTGGTCGCGTAGGTGGAGGCGATTTCGTAGGAGGAGGCTCGCGCTCGCTTTCACTAGGAGGAGGCCGACGCCGTCTGCCAAGTGCGTGAGTACGAGGCCGCGCACCGGGAGGAGCGCGTCCGCCATGTCAAACTCGAGATAGTCGAGCTTGACTCCGACGAGTGAAGCTCTTCACCGGCCTCCATGTCGACACCGTCCTCCGCCTCGACGCTCGAGCTCCGCCACCACCGTCACCGCTGCGCGCAGAGGCCAATCGGGCCTCCTTTTGCTCGGAATTAGTCCACGCGGTTAGGCTACTAGCTAATTTAGGTTTTTAGTAATGATTATGTAACGATTATCAAACTACCATCTATATATATGATCATCGACGAATTTCCCCGTGACATTTGATTTGCGTATTTTAAGTTCGTGTTTACGGATTCTGTTCTGCGCCAGCTGCAAAATCTTCCTCCCCATGTTTTTGGAAGACTGGACGTTTTTCGGTTTCGAAGTTTTCGGTTACTGCTAGAGTTAATCTTAGGAGTAGTTATTATGGGAGCAGTTTGGAAACTCCACGTTAAATGGTACTCCTTGGAGGAGGCTATCACTAATAACGGGCGTGCATTACGGGATGTATTTATAACATAAGCATGCAAATCGATCATTGTTTCACGGAAACATAGTGCGGGGATGGTTGTAGATCGAAAGGCCATGCTGCTTCCAATCCTACGGCATGAAAGTTACTCACCACTAGAACACGATCTCGTTCAGAAAAATTATTTTCCATTCCGTGGATTTAATTGCTTGAACCGACGTGGTGAACCGAATGCCACCGGTCGGCATACGCTTCCTGATCGCCCTCCACAGTATATATAAGGATGAACCTAATAGAGCGCCATCTTTCTCTCGTTCTCCTCCATCATTTTGGTTCTTGAAATTTCTCGAGAGGAGGTCTGTAGAACTCATGCCGACGATGCCAAGATCAGCCTAATTCCGGAGTTCATCGTTAGATTGTGTCGCACTCGGTAAGAATCTCTTCAATTCCTTACACCAGTAGATTATTCTTTGAGGTTTCCTACCTCCAGGACATGATGGCGCACCTTCGTCTAACAGTTGGTCGCAGCGTCCGACGTCACACGTCACTACAGCCAAGGATTTCTGCCATCCCAGGATGCTAACGATGACGCTATGGTCGCCATCGTCTCTGTATCAACGTCCTCTACGCCGTCCATGTATTGTTCGACCCCGAAGGCCTTCGAAGCGATGGGAACGGCAACACCAAGCCCGTGCCCGCCATTCCGGCAACCTTTCCGGCGAGCTTTTCCGGTAAGTTCATCTAAGGGCCATCAATAGATTACTTAACGAAGGGGTATCGATCAATAGAAAGCTGCCATTTGTCATCTATTGTTCTAGTTTCGGACTTTTTTGACATAAACACTGCCAATCTTAAAAAATTCATAACTTTCAAACCACTAATCAGAAAATTACAAACTTTATATCTATGGATTCACAAAAATGAGTAGAACATTATGGAGCCATAATTTGGTACTTTAGAATCTGGTAAAATTACGATTTATACAGAACCATTCATCTAGTATATTTTATCATAACTTAAATTCCATAAGTCTTTTCAAAATAACTCCTTCTATAAAGTTGGACCCCATGACCATACCTATCCACCAGTAACATATACTATTTTTTCCAACCATGTCTATGACCATATGAAATGTTACTTGGGATTTAGGTTTAAATTTAACATAATTCTAATTGGAAAATACCCAAATAAATTTGGGGTTTACCCTTAGTATATTTTGAGTTGTTTAACATGTTCTTACTGTTAATAATTGGCTCTCACCGAATATAAAGTTTAATTAATTCAACTTGTTATGAATCATAAATGATATGGTTGAATTAAGTATTAAATCTTGTATTTGCATATCTTGAACTTGTAATGTTGGTTGTTGTTGAAGACTATAAAAGTGATTTGGTATTTTATTTGGATTTTATGAATATTTTCCATGATCTCATCTTTGATGAATATTTCTATCTTGGAATGCTATGCTTGTGTGTATGTGTGTTTATGTATGTCATTGTATTTCTTTTCGTTGCGATAGATTCTACGTGGAGTGATGAGGATAAATAATCAAGGATATATATTATCGAGGATAAATTATTAAGGATATATAATATCAAGGATAAATTGTTGAGGAACTATTATTGGATTTCTTCCATAAAAAAAGGCAAGTTATACCATCCTTCACTTTCATCACCTATGTTTTCAATAATGCATGCTTTTGTTTATCAAATGGTAGTATGCATATGTAGGTTGTAGTAGTATTTTGGTACAAGTATATTTGCAAACTACGTGCTTTGCAAACTTATAGTTATGACCCAGAATAGTTATATACTTAGGTTCCCCTACACAAATACTCCTTGACACCTTAGGTAAAATTATGATTTGCTCTTTTGTACTATGCAATTGCTGTGCTAAAAGGATTTTGATGGGGGGGTTCAAAGTAATAGAATTTTATAAATGTTGACCTCTAGTAAAGAGATTATGTTTTACAAAAGTGTTTACAAAGAAAACTAAAATAAAATGTTTTCCTCTAGGCAGAGTGGTATGATGGGAGCGTCTACAAAGGCTGTTGCCAGAGAGTGGGTCTGCAGACCTAGGAATTGGTAGGGGACCGCCGCCCAGGGTCAACGAGATCTTCAGAGTTTCTTTTGAAGGGAGCTTCCATTACAGCCACATGCTAGATGGGCTCTGGCTTGGTTGACCATGGAGGAAAACCCTGCATCAGTACCGCCATTGGAGAGGGGTCTTCAAATCATGGTAGCGGGAAGATCGTGTACATGCATAGGGGGCTTCTATGGAAGACTATGTCATGATCCATGAACAGAGTCACGATGATGGGATTGGATTGTGACATGTGGGGAAAGTTCACAACTTGTTGGGTTCGCAGCATAGAAAACAAAAAATCCTACGATGGAAACTACTAAGCACCAAGATTTATCTACCTAGATACAAGCTACGGGTGGATATACATTCATAGAGAACAAGCTACGGGTGGATATACATTCACGATGGCCGACAATGTGTAACGAGGTTGAACTCATGGATGATGTAGTCAAACGCTTGCTGATCTCAAGATCGAGAGGAAGTCCAGCGCCGCAAATCAGCAGCGCATCCGTGCTCGCACACACGTCGGGTCTACCGAACAACCTCCACCTCCTCGATCTAGCGATGCAGCAGAAGCAGCAACTCCTTCCCGATGAGAAGCCATTGGGAACATGTATCTCGCTAATCCGAGGCCATGGGGAATAATTCTAGAGGGGGAGAGAGATCCTCCATGAGGAGGTGTGCTTTGTGAGGAAGGGAGGGAGTCCTTTTATAGGGAGAGGGGGAAGCCCCTCCCCATGGCCGGCGGCCATGGAGGTGCCCCCTCCCCTTCCTTCATTCATGTGGTAGAAGCTCCACTCACATAAATTTGACTCCACCCAAAATTCCACTCACATGCATTAAATTTCCACCAAATTTAATGTAACTCTCATTTAATAAAACTCCTTTTATATATTTCATTCAGAATTTTTTCAATTACTTTAATTAAGAACATTCACATAAAATCCCCTGCAATATTTCAATATCACATGTAGAACCAATTTCACCCGAAACAATTTAAGTGTCCATTGAAATAATTCCAGTGCTTTGTAAATCTTTTGTATGGAACAAATTTGCTATAAATGGTGTCGGTATCCCATAAGTGTGTCATCCTACGGTTCGCGAATAATGCAGACATGATCAAGACCCTTCTCTGAAAATAATCAGTAGCGGGACCTGGAGATCCATATTGACTCCCACATATTCAACGATGACTTCTGTGATCATGAGAACCTTTAACGCTAGTAACTAAATCCATTTGTCTCGCGATATATTATATGTCCAAGATTCGATCATCGGTATCTCCATACCTAGTTTGATCTTGTTACCAACATGCATTCTTTTCTTGTTCCCGTGATTTAACATTCTAGTGATCACATCACTTGCTTGCAAGCTATCTTAATGTGATATCACCGAGAGGGCCTAGAGTATATATATCCATCATTAGGATGGACAAATCCCACTCTTGATCCATGAGCCTCTATGATGAGGGGTAACCTCGGCAATGCCCACGGTGATGGACTTGGGGTTTCGCGAAAAAGAGAATGCTGGGGAGTTCATCGAATGTCAGGGAAAACAATGGAATCAAAGTCGCCTAAATATTAGGAAAATACTCTATTACAAGTTGTCCTTTGGATTTCTGTACCCTCTCTTGGGCTTCTCCCGTCCTATATTTAATAGGATGGGTCTCAAAGCTGTATGCGGATAGGTTTCATACACGTGTGATTACGATACCAACATAATATTGGTTCATGGTTTCTTTCCTAATACAATAAAAAGTCTTTGTCGGTTGCTTCCTTGGGCTGTTATCTAGAATCTTTATGGGCTGTAGGCCTTTTACCCAATGTAGGGTAGCGAATAATGAGCATCCGAGTAGTCATACCTATGTCAGTAGCCCTCGAGACTCTATCTGAATCCGCAGTTTTTAGGTTGAGTCTCAAAGTTTTCTTTCTTCTTTCTCTCATTTTGTTTGATTTTCATTTTTGTAGGGATTTTGGTACAACGAGTCTGATGCTTCCGACGGATCGGGAATCAGTTAATTGCTCCTGGGAAAAAACAAGATTGACCTACATCAGACTCGAGTCCCCAGGCTCGAATCCGGAATTTGTAACTGGTGTAATTCAGTTCGAGCCGCTGAGGTCTTACCGAATACTGAATTCTAATTTCTATTTTATCCGGTACCCAACGCGTCCGTCGGGATTTTTCATCGTATCGTTGATATGGATATTTAACTGGCAGAGCGCATTCTTGTGTGATGAAGGAAATATGCCCTGAGAGGCAATAATAAAGTTGTTATTATATATTCCTTATATATGATAGATGTTTATTTTACATGCTAGAAATGTATTGATTTGGAAACATCAATACATGTGTGTTTAATAAACAAAAAGGATTCCTAGTCATGCCTCTCTTATAGACTAGCTTGTGGATTAACAGGATGATCAAGGTTTCCTGATCATGGACATTGGATGTTGTTAATAACAAGGTCACACCATTGGTGGAATGATGTGATGAACATTCATCCGAAGTATAGCATTACGATCAAGTCATTATGTTTATATTGCTATAACATCATACGAAGTAATATTTATCCTTAGACCATGAGATCATGTTAATTGCTAACACCGGAAGAGTATCTTGATAACATCAAACGTCACACCGTAACAGGGTGACTATAAAGATGGGTTCAGTACTACAAAGGTGTTATGTTGAGGCTCATGGATCAAGAGTGGAATTTGTCAATCTAGATGAGGGATAGATATACTCTGGGCCCTCTCGGTGATATCACATTAGGATAGCTTGCAAGCAAGTGATGTGATCACTAGAATGTTATATCACGGGAACGAGAAAAGAGTGCATGTCGGTAACGAGATCAAACTAGGTATGGAGATACCGATGATCGAATCTCGGACATGTAATATATCGAGAGACAAAGGGATTTAGTTACAAGCGTTAAAGGTTCTCACGATCACAGGAGTCATCGTTGAATTTGTAGGAGTCGAGACGGATCTCGTGTCCATTGCTGATTATTGATCGGAGAAGGGTCTCGATCATGTCTGCATTATTCGCGAACCGTAGGGTGGCACACTTAAGAGTTACCGGACACCATTTTGGAGCACATATTATTCAGACAAAAGAATTGCAAAGCAAAGGAATTGTTTCAATAGAAACCGAAAATTGTTTCGGGTGAAATTGCAGAACGTGGTTCTGCATGTGATATTGAAATATTGCAAGGGGCTATATGTGAATGTTTGTTAATTAAAGTAATTAACAAAATTCTGAATAAATTTAATAAAAAGAGTTTTATTAAATGAGAGAGCATTAAATTTGGAGAAATTTAATGCATTTAAAGTGGAGACTTTAAAAGGGAGTGTGAAGAGGCATTTTAATGTGGAGGGGTTACCACCACATGAATGGGGGAGGTGAGGGTCACCCCATGCGCCATGCCATGGAGAGAGGGCACCCTCCTCCTATAAAAGGTCACCCATTCCCTCCTTTATCCTCACACCTCCTTGTGAAGGATCTCTCTCCCCCTCTAGAATTATTCCCCCATGGTCTCGGATTAGCGAGATACATGTTCCCGGTGGCATTTCGTCTAGAAGGAGTTGCTGCTTCTACTAGATCACTGGAGCGAGGAGGTGGAGGTTGTCCGGTGGCTTGAAAGTGTGTGCGAGTGCGGATGCGCTGCTGAGTTGCGGCGCTCGGACTTCCTCACGATCTTGAGATCGGCAAGTGTACAACTACATCAACCACGAGTTCCTACTCGTTAACAAAGCTCGTTGTCTACGAGGGTAAGTTCTCGTTGGATGTATGTCCACCCGTTTCTTTGTACCTAGTAGATAGATCTTGGCGTGTAGTTCACAGCGTAGGAAAATTTTTGTTTTCTATGCTGCATGACATATCGAGTAGCCTGATCTATGCGTAGGTGCTTAGCACGGGTAGTACACATATGGTTGATATGTGGGCGATGATGATCATGTTATTGCATCTTCTATGTATTTTGGATATTGGTGGCATAGTGGGATGAAGCGGTGCGGACCAACCTTACATGTCATCGTACATGAGACCGGTTCCACGACTGACATGCAACTTGTTTTGCATAAGTGGCTGGCGGGTGTCTGTCTCTCCTACTATAGTCAATATCTGTTTTACAACGAGTTGCTAATAACTTAGTTATCCTCGTTGTGGTTCATGTTCGTAGGTAAGTACGGTTCTATCTCCGAAAGCCCTAAGCCACGTAAAACTTGCAATTGATAAATTAGAGGCGTCTAGTTTAGATCGTTGCTGGGCTAGTGTGTTGATATGGTATTGTTGTAAGTAGATGTATGGTGGATACTCTTACAACACACTCAACGTTTAAGTTCCATAGACCTTGGCCTTACACATAAAGGAATGATAGAGATCATACCATGATGCAAGTGATAGAGATCAAATGCATGGACCATATCATCTCACTTTACACATTAGATGTTAGCATCTTATACTGCTAGTTTGGCGCATTTGATAGCATTATAAGATGATCCCTCTTTTAGATATCAAGATAAAAATGTGTTCTTCCTTGAGTATGCACCGTTCTATGGATCATGTTTCGAGACATCACGTGATGATCGGGTGTACTCGAATCTACGCTTTGATAGGAACGGGTGTAAGACAGTTTTACACACGCGAATACTAAGGTTCTTACTTGGCGAGCCTAGCATGTACAGACATGGCCTCGGAACACGGACCGAAAGGTTAAGCATGAGTCATATGGTTGATATGATGCCCATATAGATGCTCGCCTTTGAAGCTATATCAACTCACGTGATGATCGGACTTGCTATAGTGGATTTGGTTCATGTAATCACCAAAAGGACACGAGGGTTGTCGTTTTTGAGTGGGAGTTCATTAGTAATTTGGATTAGTTGAACTCAATCTATCATAAACTTAGTCTAAATAAACTTTACAAATTCTGTTATAGATGGCACCACCTGCTTTTAATTTTAATGTCTTCATGGAGAAAGAGAAACTTGCTGCGAATGGTAGCAACTTCACCAACTGGGCTATGAATTTGAGGATTCTCCTCACTGCTACACAAAAGCAATATGTGCTAGATGCGCCGCTAGTCCCCCCACCAGCTCCTGATGCCCCTGACGAGGAAAAGAATGTCTATGTGACTCGTCAGAAGGACCACAACTTAGTTCATTGCGGCATACTGTATGGGCTAGAGCCAGAACTTTGAAAGCGTTTCGAAAATGGCAATGCCTTTGATACCATGGGAGAATTCAAAATGATTTTCGATATCCATGCTGCCGTAGAGAGTTATAATGCTACAGAAAAGTTCTTTAGCTGCATGATGGAGGAAAACAACTCCGTTAGTGAGCACGTACTCAAAATGTCTGGGTACGCGGATAAGCTTGTGTCCTTAGGAATAACGATTCCCATTGACTTAGGCAAACATCGTGTTCTTCAATCTCTGCCACCTAGCTACAAGATCTTCGTGATGAACTATAATATGCAGGGCATGAAGAAGTCTCTTCCCGAGCTTCTGTCAATGCTTAAGACTGCAGAAGTGGAGATTAGGAAAGAACATCAAGTGTTGATGATCAATAGGACCACCGGTTTCAAGAAGGACAAGAAAGGCAAGCACAAGGGAAAGAAGGGTGGCAAGTCTGTTGCCACGCTGAAAAGAAACCTGGCTGGCCCTAAGTCCGACAATCGAGTGCTACTATTGCAAGGGGTAGCCATTGGGCCTTAAGCGCCCCAAGTATTTGGCGGACAAGAAGGCCAACAAGGCAAACAAAGGTATATGTGATATACATGTTATTGATGTGTACTTGACTAGTACTCAGAGCACTTGGGTATTTGATACGGATCGGTTGCTAATATATGTAACTCGATTCAGGAACAGCAATGCGACAACTAGCAAGGGATGAGGTCGAGATGCGAATTGGCAATAGATCAAGAGTTGATGTGATCGCCGTCGGGACGCTACCTCTCCATTTGCCATTGGGATTAGTTATAAACCTAATTAATTGTTATTTGGTGCACCTTGAGCATGAACATTGTATCTGGATCGTGTTTGATGCAAAGTGGTCATTCCTTTAAATCTGAGAACAATGGTTGTTCGATTTATAAGAATGATATCTTTTATGGTCATGCACCTATGTTGAATGGTTTATTTCTATTGGATGTCGATAGTAATATTACGCACGTTCATAATGTTAATGCTAAAAAGATTAAACTTGATGATGATATGTCTGAATATATGTGGCACTGCCGTCTAGGTCATATTGGCGTTAAACGCATGAAGAAACTCCATTCTGATGGACTTTTGGAATCACTTGATTTTGAATCATTTGATACATGTGAGCCATGCCTTATGGGCAAGATGACTAGAACGTCGTTTTCCGGTTCAATGGAACGGGCGACAGATCTATTGGAAATCATACATACTGATGTGTGTGGACCAATGAGTGTGTCGGCGCGAGGTGGATATCGTTATTTTTTTACTTTCACGGATGATTTGAGTAGATATGGGTATATCTATTTGATGAAACACAAGTCCGAAACTTTTGAAAAGTTCAAGGAATTTCAGAATGAAGTGGAAAATCATCGTAATAGAAAGATCAAGTTTCTACAGTCTGACAGTGGAGGAGAGTATCTAAGTTACGAGTTTAGCACACACATGAAAGAGTGTGGAACAGTTTCACAACTCACGCCTGCCGGAACACCACAACGTAATGGTGTGTCGGAACGTTGTAATCGTACCTTATTGGATATGGTTCGATCTATGATGTTTCTGACTGACTTACCTCTATCATTTTGGGGTTATGCACTGGAAACAGCTGCATTCACTTTAAATCGGGCACCATCTAAATCTGTTGAAACGACACCGTATGAATTATGGTTTGGAAACAAACCTAAGTTGTCATTTCTTAAGGGTTGGGGATGCGATGTTTATGTGAAGAAACTTCAACCGGATAAACTCAAACCCAAAGCGGAAAAAAGCGTCTTCATAGGATACCCTAAGGAAACAATTGGGTATACCTTCTATCACAGATCCGAGGGCAAGGTTTTTGTTGCCAAGAATGGATCCTTTCTTGAGAAGGAGTTTCTCGCGAAAGGTGTGAGTAGTCGGAAGGTAGAACTCGAAGAGGTTATTGAACCTTATCTTCATGGAATGGCGAGTGGCGCGGCACCAGAAGTTGTTTCGGAGTTGACTTCACCTGATGAAGAGAGAGCTAATGATAATGATCATGAAACTCCGAAAGAGGACACTACCGAACCTCGCAGGTCAAGCAGGACACGTGCAGCTCCTAAACTGTACGGCAATCCTGTTGTGAATTTCATGGTTGATGAAATGGATGACCCTGCGACGTATGAAGAAGCGATGATGAGCCCGGATTCCAACAAATGCATAGAAGCCATGAAATCCGAGATGGAATCCATGTACGAGAACCAAGTTTGGAACTTGGTGGACTTACCTCACGACCGAAAGTCCGTTGAGAATAAATGGATTTTCAAAAGGAAAACTGATGCTGATGGTAACGTGACCATCTATAAGGCTCGACTTGTCGCAAAGGGGTTCGGCAAATTCAAGGAGTTGACTACGATGAGACATTCTCTCCCGTAGCGATGCTTAAATCGGTTAGGGTTATGTTAGCAATTGCTGCATATTTCGATTATGAAATATGGCAGATGGATGTCAAAACTGCATTCCTCAATGGTAAGATTGAAGAAGAGTTGTATATGATACAACCTAAGGGTTTTGTCGATCCTAAGGATGCTAATAAGGTGTGCAAACTTCAGCGATCCATCTATGGACTGAAGCAAGCATCACGAAGTTGGAATCTCCGCTTTGATAAGGTGATCAAAGAGTTTGGATTTGTCCAAACTTATGGAGAGGCTTGTATTTACAAGAAAGTGAGTGGGAGCAATGTGGAATTTTTGATATTATATGTGGATAACATATTATTGATTGGAAATGATATAGATCTTTTAAACAGTGTTAAAAGTTATCTAAACAGCAAATTTTCGATGAAAGACCTTGGTGAAGCGTCATATATATTAGGCATTAAAATCTATAGAGATAGATCAAGGCGCCTAATTGGGCTACCGTAGAGTACATACCTTGATAAGATATTAAAGATGTTTAATATGGACGGAAGTAAGAAGGGGTACTTACCTATGTTGCAAGGCAAGACATTGAGTAAGACTCAAAGTCCGGCTAAGGCGGAAGAAAGAGAGATAATGGATAAGATCCCCTATGCCTCAGCCACAGGCTCTATAATGTATGCCATGCTATGTACAAGACCGGATGTGGCACATGCTATTAGTTTGACTAGTAGGTACCAATCTGATCCAGGTTCGGAACACTGGATAGCGGTAAAGAACATCCTCAAGTACTTGAGGAGAACTAAGGATATGTTTCTCATATACGGAGGTGAAGCAGAGCTAGACGCTAAGTGTTATGTCGATGCTAGCTTTGACATCGATACGGATGACTCTAAGTCTCAATCCGGATACATATTTCTCTTGACACTACTAGGAAAACGGCTATAGGTAATCAGCACATCCGTGGCTCACATGGTTGAAGTGCCCCACGGCTAAAACAGGCGTGGCTCACCTGTGGGCAGTGCCCTACTAATAACTAGAACAACTGTGGCGCACATGACTATAGTGCGCCACAGATGTGTGGGCCAGGGCCTGTTGGCACGCCAAACATCTGGCGCACTATAGTCATGTGCGCCACGGTTGTTAGGGTCATCATGGCGTACATGGGGCTGGTGCGCTCGCCTAGCGCATGCCCCTACCTGCAAGCGGCCACAAACACATGGCGCTACACGGCCTAGTGCGCCACAGGAGTAGAGCATCCGTGGCGCACATGGCACAGGCGCCACGATGTTTGTACTCACATGGCGCACTAGGCTGTGCGCCACGGATGTGTCGATTTCTTTAGGACAACACTTTATGTGCACATGTGTGACCACATCCACCACCCCACACTTCACTTTCCCCTTCTTCTTCCTCCTTAGATCTAGTCGGGATCTTCTCCTTCCCACCTCAATTTCTCCACACATTAACCATTTTTAGCATGTAAAACTTGTTTTGGATGTTACATAAGTAATAGAGGAGGTCTCTGGTCTCTCATCTATCCTTCTCCGGTCGACGCGCGCACCTCTCCTTTCCATCTTTCTCGCGATCGGTAAGTTGTCCATGTAAGGATGTGTTCATGTGTATATGGATGATGCTGTGCTCATATGTATGTAGATGATCGATGCTCATGATGTGTGTATGTGGAAAGGATCGATGGTCATATGTGTGTGTATATGGAGAGTATCGATGATGCTCATGCATGTGTGTATGGAGAGGATAATGATATGTTCATGTGTGTATGGATCGGTCTCTCTCTCTCTCTCTCTTGTGTTTGTATGTGAACAAGTTGCCATTTGTTTTGCCAAAATGTTGATTCATTTTCATTTTGGCAAGACTTTGGCATTTCGCAAAGGTCCTAATTTTAGGATAGGTTATGCCGAAATTTTCTATCGACCATTGCATGCATGCATTCATTATGTGGTTCTAATAGACTTCAAAATTGTACCGTGTACATCGTGCAGGCAAAAATGGTCCGCATAATGAGCGAAGGCATTGTGGCTAGATTTTTGAAATGTGCGACGGCTGACATGATACGAAATAAAAAGACAGATATAAGATGTCCGTGCAGAAGATGCAAACTCAACTGGGTGATCGACCCAGATTCCGGGAATCTGCAGGCGCACCTGCTCCGCCATGGTTTCATGGATGGATACACTCGTTGGATAAGCGATGACGTAGATGATGGAGACGGTGAAGAAGGTGGCCAACATGACGATGATCATCATCCACGGCGAACAGGCGAGATGATGAAGAGTCTCTGGAGATGGTGAAGGTGCGGAAGCGAGCCGGGATGATGATGATCTAGATGCGGAGGAGCGCACGACGATGGAACAACGTCGGTGGGTCGGGACCCTTATGTGCAAGAGCTGCTTCTCAAGCGCATTTAGGCCAGGCTGCCGCTTAGAGAGAAAGCCAAGCTTAAGCAACTTGAGAAAGACGCGGTTACTCCATTGTATGAAGGATGCAGGCCCGATGATACCGGTTGAATGTAACGCTCAAGGCTATGGAGATGAAGGCAAAGCACAAATTGAGCGACGCAAGCTTGACGATATGATGGCATTACAGCACGATCGTCTCCCGGAGGGGAACACATGTCCAACTAGTATCGAGGATGCCAAGAAAATCGTCTGTCCTCTCGATCTACCGCATGTTAGATATCACGTATGCATCAATGATTGCATCATTTATCGGGGCGAGGACACGGAGAAAACTACATGTCCGGTGTGCGACGTGAGTCGATACAAGAAAGGGAAGAAAGCACCTCGAAAAGTGGTATGGTACTTTCCTATCACTCCTCGTCTGCAGCGCTATTTCACGGACCCTAAGGAAGCGAAGCTCATGCGATGGCATGCGGAAAGGAAGAAGCCAGGAGATGATGATGACCCCGAAAAGGATGAGCTGTGGCGACGCACCCTTGGATGCTAGCGGTGGAAAGCTTTGGACCTCGAATTCCCAGAATTCGGTGGAGATTCGAGGAACATCAAGCTTGGTGCGAGCACCGATGGACTCAATCCGTTCGGTAGCCAGAGCAGCACGCACAGCACTTGGCCCGTGTTTGTATGGATGTACAACCTCCCTCCATGGTTGTGCATGAAGAAGAAGTACATACAAATGAGTATGCTAATTCAAGGGCCGAAACAACCTGGTACCGACATCAATCTGTATCTCGGGCTGTTGAAAGAGGAGCTAGCCACGTTATGGGAATCTGGAGCCAATACTTACGACGCCGTCGCACAAGATTATTTCACTATGAGAGACGCGTTGGTCACTACGGTGCAAGACTATCCAGGTTGCGGGTATATCTCGGGGCAGGTTATCCAAGGATTCTGCGCATGCGTTAGGTGCATGGATAACACAAGCTATCTCCAACTAGAGAAAGATCCGGGTCATCGAAAACCGTGTTCATGGCGCACGGAGGTGGCTCGCAAGAATGATCCATGGAGAAAAGCGTGGAGACCTGTTCGATGGCAAATCAGAGATCCGAGGAATCCCGAGCGTAGGAGCAGCGAAGAAGTGGAAGAGTTGCTGAAAAACCGGAAAGATTGTCCTAAGCACGAAACAAGCGAAAAGAGGCAGCAACAAGACAAGCGCTGATGAAGGTATGGAAAACAAGGTTTGTTTTACGGGAGTTGCCATCTTGGAAGTTTCTCCATACGCCTCATAGCCTCGACATCATGCATATCACGAAAAACGTGTGCGAGAGTCCGTCGCCACCATAATCAACATGCCGGATAGGGCGAAGATGGTCCGAAAGCAAGGCACGACCTGATATGCTTGGGTATCCGGAAGGAGCTTCACGGAGGATGCACTACTCGATGATCGTGAAGATGACGATGATCATGAGTCGGAGACGACACAAGGTCGTCGGAAGGGTAAAAAGTTCAAGAAGAACGAATATTACGCCCTCCTTCTTGCTTCACTCTAAGCCGTGATGAGATCAAACAGTTTTCAAGTGCCTTCTAGGAGTCAAATTTCCTTACGGCCACGCTGGCAAGATAAGCGAGATACCTAGGCGTGAGCAGAGGTTCGATGGCATGAAGTCTCACGACGCGTACGTGCTAATGACGCAGTACTTCAGTCGCACTTAGAGGATAATGGACGAAACACGTCCGTGAAACGTTATTTGGCCTATGCAAGTTTTTCGACGTCATCTCTAGGAAGTCGATTGGCTTGAATCAGCTCGGAAGGCTACAGGAGGAGATCGTGGTGATACTATGTGAGCTTGAGGTCTACTTCCCACCCGCATTCTTCGACATTATGGTGCATCTGCTGGTCCATGTCGTGGAGGACATCGTACAACTCGGGCCGATGTTCCTCCGCAGCATGATGGCGTTCGAAAGGATGAATGGACACATCAAAGGATACGTTACGCAGGTCCCGTCCAGATGGAAGCATAGCCAAGGGCTTTCTGGCCGAAGAGTGCATCTCTTTCTGCACGAATTATCTAGACATCGAGAACCCTGTCGGTCTTCCCGTCAACAAACACCTTGGCAAGCTCAACGGATCTGGTCACCGATAGGGTCGTCGCATACTGCATGCAGACTTCGATTTTCGACGCGCAGACTTTGATCGAGCAAACCTCGTCGCGCTACAGCATTTAGAACTGGTCGATCCTTGGGTACAGAAGCACAAAAGGTTAATCGAGAAGAAGTACAGTGACCGGGGCATACAGAGGACGCAGGGAGAAATAATCAAAGAGCACAACTTAGATTTCACGCGTTGGTTTAGGCAGACGCTCCTTGATAATCCCCCGCGCTCGCATTCTTTTGACACGGAAAGGATCATATTCACCTTGTCGCAGGGACCGATGCAAAACCTGGTGACCTATCAGGCGTATGATATCAACGGCTACACATTCTACACGGAGGAAAAGGACAACAAGTGTGATTATCAGAACTTCGGTAACGTCGAATTCTACACCGATGACAACGTGAAGGAAAGATTCTACGGAAGAATCGAGGAGATCTGGGAGCTCGACTACTATGGAGAAAAGGTGCCGATGTTCTGTGTCAGCTGGGCAAAGAGCGTCGAAAGAAGGCCGGTATTTCACAACCATGGTTATACCCGAAGCAGCCAAATCCAAGGCCACGGTGCAAACGTGGCGCGAAAAATGAACCGTGGTACTGGCTACCAAAGTGGACCAATGTTTTTGATTACCGACCCGACAAAGCCTAAGCCGTGTTGTCGTGAGGAGAGGAAAAGAAACATCATCGGAATGGATGGAGTCGCCGAGCAAGACTTCACCAATCTGGCGATCCAAAGATTGAAGATGACGACGACTACGATGCAACATACATCACAAGAAGAAAAGGACAACCCTACCCAAAAAGGTAGCCCGTTCGAAAGAAGAAACAATAAAGTGCGGGGCTAAATTATTTAACGCGACAAAGAAGGAAAAAAGATTGTAAAACGCTAGCTCAAAAATATTGTAAAACGTGGTCGAAAAAAGAGTGTAATATTAATGGACAAATTATTATGAAATTTAGTTATACTTTGAATGACCACTTTTATGACATATATCACCACTTTTGGGCATTTTTGGAATATTTAAAAGTATTTTAAAAACAAAACAAAACTTGTATGGCATATATCACCACTTATGTGCATGGTTTGGAACATTTAAAAGTATTTTAAAATAAAAATAAAAGTGGAGCACCAGGATTGAACACAGGTGCTCATAGTTTAGAATAGAGCTAAGGGGAAGAACTAGTGGGATAAGAGAGTACTAGTGTTAACTAGTGGGGTGGCCGCCCTCTTATCTGGTAGTCCAACCCACATAGGCGTAGCGCACCACAGCCAAGTGCTACGGTTATCATCAGCACTTGGCCAGTGCGCTACGCCTATGTGGGTTGGACTAGTCAACCGCGCGTGCCACGTCGACCCGCCTCTCTCATCCCCGCATCTGATCACAGACACCGCCACCGCCACCCCTGTGCTGTCGATCCGCCACCGCCGCCCCTGTGCTGTCGATCCGCCTCCGCCGCGCTGCGCTCTCGAGGAGGAGGAGGATCTCGTGCCGCTTGTGGAGGAGGAGGAGGATCTCGCGCCGCTTGTGGAGGAGGAGGATCTCACGCCGCTCGAGGAGGTGGAGGCCACCGTCGTCCGCCCGCCATCGTCCGCCCGTCAGAGGTGAGCGTCGCCCCTCCCCTGTCTCTCCCTCTCTCCCTCTCTCTCCCTCCGTCCCTCTCTCCCTCTGATGGTGGCCTCGGACACGCCGAGTCGCCCCTGTCTCTCCCTCTCTCTCCCTCTGTCCCTCTCTCTCCCTCTGTATGGTGGCCTCGGACACGCCGGAGTCGCCCCTCCCCTGTCTCTCCCTCTCTCTCCCTCTGTCCCTCTCTCTCCCTCTGTCCCTCTCTCTCCCCCTGTCTCCAGCAGTTAGGTTTCATGGTTCATGGTTCTGGTTCATCTCTTTGTTACCATTAGGGTTCATGATAGCCACTGTCTGCTCCTAGAGAGAAATCCTAATTAGGGTTTACCTATTCCATTAAGGTTTCACTCCTCTGTGTTGATAATTGAGGATAATGAGGTATTTAGAAATATTTCTGGTGGGTTATTCTTTGCTGATCCATTGCCTACTGACGGGCTTGGGAATTGCTAATAGTTCTATAAGATAAATTTTATCTAAACCTGGTTACTTTCATTGCACAAATGGGGATGTTGTGACTCTAATCTAGCCTAGTATCTGAGTAGTGGTGATGGTTAACTAATTTCAGTACTGGAACATGTATTTGGCTATCTGGGAATTACCATTGATGTCTCTGGTGATAGTTGTTCTATGTAAGAGAATGATTCCTAATTAATATATTAGGAATATGATTGAATATTCTTTTTAACTGACCTGGATTATGTAATCACTGGGTAGGATCTGCTTGGTTAGGACAAATCCTTGTGACACCTTCCTTGGAATAATACACAGGGTTTATTCTAGTATTGGCTTTATTCTACCTATGTTGAATAAAATGAGTTGAAAACTCCTTCTGGCTATATTGGCCTATGATACTCAATAATTTCATTATGCATGTGATGCTGGTCTGAGGCAATACTAGATAGAAACTAATGTTTTTATCTAAGGTGTCCCTCTCAAGTGTGGTTTGGTAATCAGTTTAGAACAATGATTCTCATAGCCTTTAAGAAAATGATTTGCTAAACCATGATGTGTATTATAGAGCTTTAATATGAACTAATTTCTGAGGTGCTACCATCCTTTGGATGTGGCCAGAAACATCAAGTTAACGCTGATGAATAAGTGAATGTATAAGCATGTTTTATTCTCCAAGATCAATGATGCATAGGCTGAGATCTTGGTATTGTTTGCAAAGGTTAACTGGTTGTCTTGAATTCAAATCCTTCTATGATGGATACACCCCGAGGTGAATCTGAGAGGATCATGTATAAAACAACACATGCTCATCTGAGAATTAGCATGTGATGGTTTTGTATAACTCACCACACAGGTTGTTTGCTGCTGTTGTGATGGTGTTGCTTGTGGATTGAGCTTGTGGACTGGTTCTTTCTGGCTTGATTTTGTGGACTGGTTCTTGCTGGCTTGTTCTTGGCCTGCACCTCCTGGTCTCCTGTGCCCTTGGAATTACCATTGATGTCTCTAGTGATAGTTGTTCTATGTAAGAGAATGATTCCTAATATGAACTAATTTCTGAGGTGCTGCCATCCTTTGGATGTGGCCAGAAACATCAAGTTAACGCTGATGAATAAGTGAATGTATAAGCATGTTTTATTCTCCAAGATCAATGATGCATAGGCTGAGATCTTGGTATTGTTTGCAAAGGTTAACTGGTTGTCTTGAATTCAAATCCTTCTATGATGGATACACCCCAGTCGGGTGAATCTGAGAGGATCATGTATAAAACAACACATGCTCATCTGAGAATTAGCATGTGATGGTTTTGTATAACTCACCACAGGTTGTTTCTTTGCTGTTGTGATGGTGTTGCTTGTGGATTGAGCTTGTGGATGGTTCTTTCGCTTGATTTTGTGGACTGGTTCTTGCTGGCTTGATCTTGGCCTGCACCTCCTGGTCTCTCATGCCTGGAACATGCCCTTGCTATCCTTCTCCTGATACTTGTATATGACCAGCTACTCCTTCTCCTGATAATCTGACCATATTTGCTAGTGCTGATCTAAAATGCTCCTGGTTTAAAATGCTCCTGGTTTGAAAATACATGGTGAAAACTTGTCATATAATCGACCATATTTGTCATATTTGATGTCATATAAGTTATTTGTTGTCATATAAGTTACTTGTTGTCATATAAACTTGTATTTGCTTGCTGTCATATAATGACAAAGCTATAATCTGCATGTATTTGCTTGCTATCATCAATGACGGTGATATAATCTGTGGTGATATAATTGTAGCACTTGAAATTGTGATTGTGCTTGTATGAGGCACTTTATTATGTCGTGTATGCAGGTTCTTGTATGAAATGAGTCCGATTTTTGCGGAATGTTGATTAACTTCCGTTTCGCGTAAATCGGGCACTCAGTTTAAGAAAATTAGCAAAGGTCATGCGGATTTTTCCGTGCATTTAACCAATTATTTGTTTTTATTAGTGCAAAGATGTGTGACAACGACGAGGCTGGATGTTCTAAGCGCATCAGCTGAAGGAGAACTCAGACCTCGAATAAACAATTGACATTCGACGGCGGCCCAGCGTCTAGAAGACGATGAAGAATACCATCCCGGAGAGCGAGGATGATGAGATGGAAGACGGAGGAAGAAGCCGAAGGCAACGCGGACGCTGAAACCACGATGGCGGCGAGGGCACGAGGAGTGGTAGCAACCCTCCCAAGAAGAACAAGAAGTCAAGGATGGCGCCCGAACACGGTCGGCACGGCCGGAGGAAATTACAGTGAGCCCATCGGGGTTCCTTTGGAGCCCGCCCTTGTCGTCAAAGGGCGGTGGGCAAGTGGCGGCGATCACCGGACAACCATCTCGATCAACACCGAGAATCTCGGCATAAAGATAATGGCCACTTAGCACACTCCTCTTCGAGAAGCTGCACGCAAGATACAAGTTCCCCGCTGAGTATCAGAACACAAATTATCATGGGAACGAAGTAAACAAATCCGCCCTCACAAAGATGAGCACCGCCCTGGCCAGCTGGAGAACCCGGACAAAGAAGAAGATCTATAAAGAAGGCAAAAGTCTCGAGGAGATCCAGAATATTGACCCGCAAATCACCGAAGATCAGTTCCGGGAGTTCAAGGAGAGGTGTGAATCCGAAAGAGCCCTGGCCAATAGTAATCGGGAAAGGCGGCAGCGATGAATATAGGTCATCACCATCTCGGATCTGGTGGATCTGAATCATGGAGGCCAAATGGAATAAGGAGGACGAAGAGTATAGATCAAGGGATAGAAAACCCTTTGCTAAATTCGAACCGGGCAGGTTTGAAACTTCATCAGGGCCGTTACCATGTGGACCCAAAACCAAACAACTCACGCGGATCTGCGGTGAAGGAATTCGAGAAATTGTGGTAAGTATAATCTAATTACGCGGATCAACACGATTGCAATCTAATCGATGATCTAAATGATTCACTATTACTTCTTCGGGAGGAGAAATTGTTGCTAGTCATGGATCGTGGTTCCTCATCCCGTGGGTCGGCAGCCACCTGGGATAACCCTTTTAACAGGCGATGAACCAGGCCAAGAAAATAGAGCGATTCTGAAGAAGCCGTCGTCGGCTGGCCGTCTGGCCGGCCTCGGGGGTAAGAATTGGGTGGATCATTTTGGTCCACTGCCGAGGACGCATGTGGCGCCGTCGGGAAGGAGCGAGGAGGAAAACCGAGAGGTTCAAGAACTTAAGGCACCAGTGGCGCGGATCCCGCAGATCGTCCAATACAACGTGGCAATCACCCTCACGTCCTTCTTGCCTACCTTGGTGGAGTCAATAGCGAACTGGAGTGAGGGTGGTCGAGTAGGGCCGTGCCCGATTCCAAGCATGGTCGGACCACTTTCGAACAACGGCGCCGACAAATTAGGCGAAATACGTGTTCGTGACTCCGCCATCTAGCACCTGGCGCCGCAAGTGTTGGTGACTCCCCCTGCCATCACCGCGGCGCCGGAGTACATGTTGGTGCCCCCCTGCCATCGTCGCGGCGGCACCGGAGCTCCAAGCACCCGTCGGTTGGGAGAATACACCGGTGGCCAGCACCGCGCCATCAAGCAGCCCTTCCGTCTCTTGCACGCCCGTCGCCGTATGCGGTGCGTCGACATTAGCCGATCTCGACGCCATCACGGTAAACAAATTGCTTTAATTACCGCCTTTCATGCCATCTAGGACTCTTATGGCATCTCGCTCGACGACGCCGTACATGTTTTCCCGAGACGGATGTTCCTTGCACTCTCTTATGCTACGTGAACAACGAGCTGAGGATGTTGCCAAGGGTACCATCGTTCAACCCTTGCGGCGCGTTCCACTCAAAGCCGATGCGGATAGCGTGCACAGGTTAAAATTAGTGGTGCTAAGGGGCTGCGGCGACTGGAACCTCCATTCAACCCCCAAGAGCGGATGAAGAAGAGCCACGTCCTCGAAGTTGCTTCGCTTATTCTTGCTATGGCCAAAGAGCATGATCCGTTTGGGGACGGCGGGGCCATCACGCCATAGACAACGCACCGCTGTCGTGGCGACAAGCGGTGGCAACCTACCGCCCTCGCCGTCACCTCCACGCGGTGGGTCGGATGATCATGTTGATGATATGCACATGGCGCAGATCCGGCCGAGGACGGCGAAGACTGGAATGATCACTTCTTCAAGACTCGGTTGGCGAAGAAGACCTAGCTGGTGGCCCCATAGAAAGCCACTATCACCAAGCGTCTGCTTGGTTCTCGAGGACGCCTCCAGCTTGTGCCTTTACAGAGCCAGCTGATACAACCAAGCGGCCCTTTATTCTAAGCCCTGACACATTACATAGGGCGGCCAGTGCTCAGATTGCGGTGCCTGCCCACTCTCCAAAAGAAAAAAAGGGCAGGAAAAGAAAATCTAGCAGCTCGAGCCAGCCGGTGGCGTCAACAACTACGAATCCGATCAGGTTTGGGGGCCACCAAGACCCGAGGGTATTATGTGGAGGATTCATGTGGCGGGTGAGCCCATGCTACCTAAGAATTTGCGGAAGCTTCGCCATTCGGAACTGCGTGCATGATAGCGTCTTGACGATAGAGCGCCTTCTATCGGAGAAAGATCCCTCGCACCGGTATTCGTGGTTAAGGTGCCACCAGGCTTGGGCTTCATCGACACGCCCGCCTGGATCTGTTCTTCCTGCGGTTCGAGGACATCTTCAATATGTTCCACCTATACCGCTGCACTATACCATGGTCCGTCTGTTTTCTCTCAGCCTGGCCACGCAGATCATTAGAGAGAAGACACCGGGCATCGCTATAGTGGACCCCTACTACATGCATGATGGCTGCTTGGGTTCCCCCGCCGAACGACCTATTGTGGCCTCGTACCTAAAAAGAATCCTCGTGGCGAACAAGACAAAGGAATACATTCTCGTGCCTTACTTTCCCGAGTAAGTCGTTATTCACTCGCCACCGTCGATTGGCTTTATTAGATCATCATCATTCTTTTTCCAACACATTCCATTTGAATTTTTTTCTTGAGATGAACCTTTGCGCTCATCTCCTTATCCGAAGCATTCCCGCATACGTATTTCGACTCGGGAGTCTAGAAAGAAGAAAAACTACGACAAGATCAAGGAAGTTACGGATGATGCTCTCGGCTTTGCCTCGACGGAAGGCACCAGCTTCGTGCGTAAGAAGGTCAAGTTCGGCAGGCACGTCTTCAACCACGTAACGGAGTTCCCCTGCGTGAAGAAGCCGGAAAACAGTAAGAAGGAAGCCTACTACGCACTCCATCACATGAGGGCGTTCCTACTTGACTAGCAGAATTCTATGCTGCCAAATCATCTCAAACAGTGGGCCGAAGCAAAGGCCAAGATCAATGATTCGGATATTAGACAAGAGATGAATCGCATCCAGCATCAGTTTGGGGTAATCATCTTCGTGATGTCATGACTTGAGGATCTTCTGGACGAAATATCCGAATAACCGTGACATAGAAGATCGCCGAGAGAGGCAGGGTGACTATAGGAAGTTCATGACGAGACAGGGCGTCCTCCCGTTCCCTAAGCCGAGTCAGAAGGCTTGATGTTGGCCTAGTTGTAGTTACAAACTATAGATGACCTTTGTGTGTGTGTGGACGACAAGTGAACTTATTTTGCTTATTATTATTATATATCAATCATTGCTTTTTTTTTTTGCTTTCTCTTTGGTCCTTTGCTCAATTTGGTCCTTCTTTTTCCTTACTCTTTTTTCGAGAATAATGCCGATGATTGAAAGTCGTGGCACACTATATATGTGAATGTGCTACGATGGGACTCTGAGCCTTGTGATATGCACAAGTCCAGGTCTTGTGCATCCTAATTGGCTCACCGTTCCATCGTAGCATATTCTAATCAACGACCTATGTATATATATGAGGCATTCTTTTCGAGTTATTTTTGTCTTTTTCGAGAATATGCCGATGATTGAAATGTCGTGGCACAATATATATGTGAATGTGCTATGAAGGGATAGTTAGCCTTGTGATATGCACTAGTCCAGGATTTGTGCATCCTACTTGGCTAACTGTTCCGTCATAGCATATTCCTGTGTCCAACGACCTAGCTAGTTATATATGAGGCATTCTTTTCGAGCTACTTTGGTCTTTTTCGAGAATAATGTCGATGATTGAAATGTCGTGGCACACTATATGTGAATGTGCTGAGATGTGATTGTGCCTTGCTATGCATAAGTCCAGTGTTGTGCATCCTACTTGGCGTCGGTTCCATCGTAGCATATTCTGTGTCGAACGACCTATATATATATATGAGGCATGCTTTTGAGTTACTTTGGTCTTTTCGAGAATAATGCGATGATTGAAATGTCGTGGCACACTATATATGTGAATGTGCTACGATGGGATTATGCCTTGTGCTATGCACAAGTCAGTGTTAATGCATCCTACTTGGTGTACCGTTCCATCGTAGCATATTCACCGTGTTTCGACGACCTATGTATATATATGAGGCATGCTTTTTGAGTTACTTTGGTCTTTTTCGAGAATAATGCCGATGATTGAAATGTCGTGGCACACTATATGTGAATGTGCTGCGATGGGATTGTCCGCCTTGTGCTATGCATAGGTCCAGGTGTTGTGCATCCTACTTGGCGGACAGTTCCATCGTAGCATATTCCTGTGTCGAACAACCTAGTTATATATGAGGCATGCTTTTTGAGTTTGGTCTTTTTGATTTAGGAGTACTTTCTATAAGTGTATCTTCATATGCGACTTTAATTATATATGTTTTTTTCAATAGTCGGTTAATTATTATTGTCAACTTATAGATGACATGGTACGTCGTGTACAAGGGACGGGTTCCCGGAGTCTACGATGATTGGGAAGACTGCCGGAGACAGGTGCACCGTTTCAGCGGCAATAGGTACAAAGGGTACAACACTATGGCGGAGGCGGAAGCTAGATACACGCGCTATCTAGCGGGAGTTAGGACAAGGAACCGGATGAAGACCTACACCTCCTGTGATCATGCTTATCTTCTTTGGTTATTTATCCCGCGTTTGTGTCTAGCTAGCTAGTTTAGATGTCTAGGCGAGCTTCCGAGCTCTAACTTGTTCGATCGACACATGTATTCGCATGTCACCAACTACTACTTTGTAACATGATCGAAACAATGTAATTAACTTAGACTATGTATTCATGTATGAGACTTATCTATATGTATTTGTTTCAATCTTGTTTTTCATATTGAGTATTTATATATATAATTGTATATCTTGTATCTGTGTGTGTATATCTGCTGTAATATTGTATATAATCTGTATTGCATATAATCTGGCTCGGAAATTAAAAAAAAAACAAAAAATACATCTGTGGCGCACTACACCTAAAGCGCACTATGGAAGTTTAGTGGCGCACTTGGTAGTGCGCCACAGAAGATCCCAGGGGTAGCGCACCTGCCCAAACATCTGTGGCGCACTAGCAGGTGCGCTACGCCTGTCCCTACACAACCGTGGCGCACTAGGCAGTGCGCCACGGATGATGATTCCAGGTGCGCCACTAAAGGCCAATTTCCTAGTAGTGTGAACGGAGCAGCAGTTAGTTGGAGGAGTTCCAAACAACCTGTGGTGGCTGGATCAACAACGGAGGCAGAATATGTTGCTGCTTCAGAAGCGGCGTGGGAGGCAGTTTGGATGAAATAGTTCATTACGGAACTGGGTGTGGTTCCTAGTGCGTTGGACCCGATGGTGATCTATTGTGACAACAATAGAGCCATAGCCAACGCAAAGGAACCAAGGTCTCACAAGAATTCCAAACATATTAAGCACCGGTTTCGCTCCATCCACGAGCATGTCAAGGATGGAGATATAAAGATTTGTAAAGTACACACGGACCTGAATGTAGCAGATCCGTTGACTAAAGTTCTCCCTAGGGCAAAACATGATCAACACCAGAACTCCATGGGTGTTAGATTTATCACTATGTGAACTAGATTATTGTCTCTAGTGCAAGTGGGAGACTGAAGGAAATATGCCCTGAGAGGCAATAATAAAGTTGTTATTATATATTCCTTATATATGATAGATGTTTATTTTACATGCTAGAAATGTATTGATTTAGAAACATCAATACATGTGTGTTTAATAAACAAAAAGGGTTCCTAGTCATGCCTCTCTTATAGACTAGCTTGTTGATTAACAGGATGATCAAGGTTTCCTGATCACGGACATTGGATGTTGTTAATAACAAGGTCACACCATTGGTGGAATGATGTGATGAACATTCATACGAAGTATAGCATTACGATCAAGTCATTATGTTTATATTGCTATAACATCATACGGAGTAATCTTTATCCTTAGACCATGAGATCATGTTAATTGCTAACACCGGAAGAGTATCTTGATAACATCAAACATCACACCGTAACAGGGTGAATATAAAGATGGGTTCAGTACTACGAAGGTGTTATGTCGAGGCTCATGGATCAAGAGTGGAATTTGTCAATCCAGATGACGGATAGATATACTCTGGGCCCTCTCGGTGATATCACATTAGGATAGCTTGCAAGCAAGTGATGTGATCAGTAGAATGTTATATCACGGGAACGATAAAAGAGTGCATGTCGGTAACGAGATCAAACTAGGTATGGAGATACCGATGATCGAATCTTGGACATGTAATATATCGAGAGACAAAGGGATTTAGTTACAAGCGTTAAAGGTTCTCATGATCACAGGAGTCATCGTTGAATGTGTAGGAGTCAGTACGGATCTCCAGGTCCCGCTGCTGATTATTGATCAGAGAAGGGTCTCGATCATGTCTGCATTATTCGCGAGCCGTAGGGTGGCACACTTAAGAGTTACCGGACACCATTTTGGAGCACATATGTTTCAGACGAAAGAATTTCAAAGCGTAGGAATTGTTTCAATAGAAACCGGAAATTGTTTCGGGTGAAATTGCAGAAGGTGGTTCTGCATGTGATATTGAAATATTGCAAGGGGCTATATGTGAATGTTTGTTAATTAAAGTAATTAACAAAATTATGAATAAATTTAATAAAAAGAGTTTTATTAAATGAGAGAGCATTAAATTTGGAGAAATTTAATGCATTTAAAGTGGAGACTTTAAAAGGGAGTGTGAAGAGGCATTTTAATGTGGAGGGGTTACCACCACATGAATGGGGAAGGTGAGGGGTCACCCCCATGCTTGACCATGGAGAGGGGCACCCCTCCTCCTATTAAAGGCCACCCATTCCCTCCTTCATCCTCACACCTCCTTGTGAAGGATCTCTCTCACCCTCTAGAATTATTCCCCCATGGTCTCGGATTAGCGAGATACATGTTCCCGGTGGCATTTAAATGCGGAAGGAGTTTACGCTTCCCTTTGGATCGCTGGAGCAAGGAGGTGGAGGTTATCTGGTGGCTTGAACGTGTGTGCGAGTGCGGATGCTCTGCTGAGTTGCGGCGCTCGGACTTCCTCATGATCTTGAGATCGGCAAGTGTACGACTATATCAACCATGAGTTCCTACTCGTTAACAAAGCTCGTTGTCTACGAGGGTAAGTTCTCGTTGGATGTACGTCCACCGTTGCTTTGTACCTAGTAGATAGATCTTGGCGTGTAGTTCACAACGTAGGAAATTTTTTGTTTTCTATGCTGCGGACCCAACATGCGATTATCAGGCCACACAGGACGAATCCTGGGGTCTTACCTTCATTCTTGTGCATTCGGATTTTTGTCGCGTCAAGTGCGATCCGAGAGTTTTATTTTATTTTATGTAATCTGCTCCTGATAGGAGTATCTATCGTCGAATGCTTCCTTTATTTTTCTTTATCAGGTGTACGCTAGCTCTCCTTATAGGAGTAGCCCCCGAGGCTATGTTTTGATATATGTATCAAAACATAGGCTCAAAAAACGCGTCAACTTTTTCTGTAAGTTTTTGTCAGGTGCACGACCAGTGCTCCCGATAGGAGTAGCCCCTGAGGCTAAAATCGTAATGCTGTATATTTTTGTGTAGTCTCAAATCTTCTCCTGGAGGAATTTACTTCAACTCCAATTGAATTTCTTCGGGTCATACCCTAAAAAAGGCGCAATTTCTGCTATAGTGCGTCTTTTGTGACGTTAGTGATGATGTATCTGATGCTATTAGTTTCCAGAAAAACCCGCCCTGACGGGATGTGTCTAACGTGGGCCCATGCAACAGTAATGATGACATGTGATAGCGTATTCAGCGGAGATTCTTGACTGCACGTCCCCTCTCTGCGCGAAAATCGAGGCGTCACGCGCTGTTCTCCGGTTTTACCGCAACCATAACCTTTATTTAATTTTTTATTCCACGGAATCTTTGCAACACGTGTCCTCATTATGCGCCCTTCTGCCGGTTCGATTTTGCATCGAACGGTTCAGTCCTCTCGTTGTTGCTCTTTATAAGGGAGGAGGGGTGTGTTTTACTGTTTTAACTGACCTTACCTTGCCTCATCTTCCTCCTCCCGCTCTTGCCCCCTAGCGGACTCCTGTTCTTGCTCCCCTGCAAAATCCCTAGTTCTTACGCTCTTGCTCCTCTTTGCTACCATGGGCAAACGCAAAGCTGCTGGAACTGCTGCTGCCAGCGCCAAGGCCAGCAGGAAGAGGGCTGTCGGATGGGCTCCCACCAAGTGCACGGCGCGGGAACTCCATGAGGCGCAGAAATTTGGTCATATGACGGAGGGCTCCTCCAAGCTTCCTGGGGATGAGCCTGCTCCCATCCCCGAGCCTGGATGGAGGGTAATGTTCCTCTCTTTCCTCTTCCGTGGTCTTTCCCTTCTTGTCCACGAATTTCTTCGGGGCCTTCTATTTGTTTATGGCGTGCAGCTGTATCATCTCACGCCCAACTCTATTCTCCACGTCGCTTGTTTTGTCACTCTTTGAGATTGTTTTCTTGGGATTCATCCCCATTGGGGCGTTTGGAAACACTTCTTCTACATTCGTCGCAACGCCACTGACACCATTGTCCATGATGTTGGTGGCGCTATTTTCTCTGTCCGATCCGACGTTGATTACTTTGATTTCAAAATCACGGATTCTGTCCAAGGCTGGAAGTCCAAGTGGTTTTATGTCAAAGATCAACCACTCGAAGGCCACTCTTTTGGGTTAGCCCCCTTTGACCCAAAGAAAACATGCCACAAACTTGATTCCCGGGACCAGCGTCCTTCTGCCGACAAAATGGTGGAAATCCAGCCTTTTGTTGATCGTATTCCGAGCTGTGGCACGAGGTTGGCAAAGAATTGGCGGGTACTCACGATCCTGGCGTATTTTTTGCGAATCAGCGTCCAGCCGCTCTATCGTTGTATTAGGAACAGCAGTACCTAAGTAGGTTAGATAGAGGTGTGGGCACTAGCAGGGAAGCTATCCATGGCATCCGCGGGCAATGTTGGATACAAGCATGTGTAGCTGGACATAGGAAGTACCTAGGTTCGGAGCCCTCGTGATGAGGTAAAGCTCCTACTCCTGCCGATCTGACTACGAGTGGTATACGGGCTACAATCGCTCCTTGAGCTGTGTTATCTAGCCACTGCCTTAAATGCACTAAGACCAACCCCTTCTACTAGAACCTTGCCTCTCCTTATATAGGCAGAGAGGCAACAGTCTTACTGGCCAGTCTGGCTAGCGGGCCCCACAGGCGGGCCCCAGCCAGCTGGTCATCTACAGTACTCGGTACACTTACATCCCATCAGGGTACAAGCGGTAAGGTCGTAGTGGGTACAATGAACACCGTGCGAGCCCCTCGTCAGCATCTGGCCACTGTTCCCGCGTCACCACGCAAAGTCTTCGGTATGGTCGGGTAGTTGTGGGTCTTGTCACCATACCAGCGCGTATCGTGCACTGTGCAACACGTCGCACTTTCCTATTGATTGAGTCCGGCTACACTGATGTAGCCGGCTGCTCCTCGCCGTTCCGGCTACCGTGAGGTAGCCAGCTTGACTTGCTCCTGTCCGGCTACGCTCAGCCAGCCGGACGTGATCCGACTGCTGTCATTCTTGTCTAGTTGGGGTATCCGGAGGTCATCCCCCCGACACTAGCCCCGGAGCGCATGTAGATTTTGCCCTTAGGTGAAATGTGTGCACACTCCTCTTTCATTTTGAATTTTCTGGCCGGCTACGCCTGGCGGTTGCGCTACTCGTGACATCAGTGCTGATGCCGGCCACGAGCACACGCGCCATCATTACACTGTGACGGGCAGCATAACGTCCCGTCGCACGTCGCCTCGGGAACTGCTGTCTGCCTCTTCGGTTTCTGCTCTGGGATCGTCTGCACATCCCGTGCCTGCGTGAAGGATCCTGTGCAGTGGGAAGAGCGAGGTGCGGCTCGGTGGCGCCATGTGGCACCGGGCCGCTCGGGGAGAGCGGTTCGTCCCTCCGTTCGCTGCTTCCCCAATCTTCTCCTACGCCCTTGCCTTCCTCGCCTCGCCTCGCTTCGCTCGCTGCTACTGCTACTGTAGCCCGCCGTGCTGCCAGTTTAGCGTCGCCAGTGGTACGGGCCATCGCCACTCTTCAACCGGAGCGCCTCCCCATGAGCTAGAGATGGTTGCCGAATGCGAAGCCTGGTGCGGCTCCTTTGTGACGGAGGAGCACATCCAGAAGTACCACGCCACCCGCATGATGCCGCCGTACACGGAGGTGAAGGTGCGGCTGGCGTCGGAGGGAGAAGAATCACCGCACCCAGCGGAGGGGGAGCGGGTGATTTTTCTGTCGCATCTTGCCCACGGCTTCGCGTTGCCGGTGCATCCTTTCTTCCTCACTTTTCTTGCTTTCTTCGACCTCCGCCTCCACCACCTAGGCACCAACGCCATCAGGACACTGGCGCACTTTGTGGCCTTCTGCGAGAGCTATCTCGGGATCCAACCGGATCTCAGGATCTTCTTCCGACTCTTCCGAGTCCGGCCGCAGGTCCAGTTCACCAAGGGGACGCTGGTGACGTGTAGCGGCGCCTCCATATACTCCCGCACGCAGACCGACTACCCCAAGTTCCGGCTGCAGGACACGGTGCGACTATG
The DNA here is from genome assembly GCA_023614405.1 of Avena insularis. Lineage (NCBI taxonomy): Eukaryota > Viridiplantae > Streptophyta > Magnoliopsida > Poales > Poaceae > Avena > Avena insularis. The sequence goes on from JAJUPC010000424.1 coordinate 201,131, forward strand.
GCAACAGTTGTACTTCTATGTCCGCAACCTCAGCATTGAGGATCGGATCAACCTGCGGGCTTTCCAGGACGTGGAATCTAGCCAGCAGCAGAGGGATCTGAAGATCTACGGCGAGAAGACGGAGTCGGATGCGATGCTGCAGCGCATGCGCGCCCTCGTCACCACCGGCTTGACCGACCTGGACATCACCCTCAGCTGGATGTCCAGGCTGATGATGTCCAGGCTGATGTCACAAGATGTGCTTCTACTCCGGCCAGCTGGACCTGACCCGGCTGTCCCGCCGTGATCCCCGCTACCACAACCTAAAAGAGTGGTTGTGGACGATCACGAAGGAGCGGCTACCGGAAGGCTAGAAGTTCTGGCTGGTCCCTTACAGCTGCGACAACCGCAGGAATGTTCGTTTGCGGTACCAAACTTGGTGGGTGAGCGCATCGCGGTACCCGAGTTGCCATCAATCGCGCGGAGGGGCCATAGTAGATTCGCCAATTGTCCGGAAGGGCCAAATGGGGGTGAATACAAATCTAACGGCCAAACGGTCGTTTGAACCAGACGAAAAACGGTTGAACTCAAATACCGCTGTTAGGTCAATCTTCTTGGCCCGCCATGTCAGTATTCCCCGTTATCTTTTGCGGTCGTGGACTAGCTTACCCCTGCGTGGACCAGATCCCTGAGTGGACGAGATCTATTTCTTTGCTCTGCTCTGGTCTTCTCCCCTGCTCCCCTCCCTATAACATTTGCTCAGCTCCAGCTGCTCGTCTCAGATCGGATCTCGCACTTGCTCTAATTTGCGTCTCAGCCATGTCCGGTTAACCTCCCACGCTTCTAATCAAAGCTCGCAGCCGTCGTCGTTGCATCGTTCGCCGTATCGGAGCTTCGCGTCCCTGGACTAATATCTCACCTCTGGCTAGTCCTTCTCGCACGGCGGAGCGGTTTCCCGTCGAGCGATCCAGGCCGGCGACGGCCTCGGGAAGTTGCGTGCTGCCGCGCACCCTAGGCATGGTAGCCCTGGAACAGCAGTTCGACAACCACGCTCTCATGGCCACCATGCTGGGCGTCCGTCCCGCCGTGTCGCCGGCAGAGTTGCTGTCGGCTTTCAGATCTCGTTTTGGGATCAGACGAAATGAGGTCAACATTGAGGTATGCACGCCGCCATTCGATTTTTTCGTCCGGTTCGAGCACAACTCAGACACCGAGCGTGTTCTGCATTCTTCACGTTCTTTCGAGTGTTGCGGGGAGAAAATGAGCTTCATGCGTTGGCATCGTGCCTGTGGGTGGGACGATCGCTTGGGGCAGCTTCGTTTCTTCTCCAAACTCGGCTTTGACGTCCTCCCATTGGATGCTTGGGAGCCGGAGGCCCTCAAGCAGGTCGTCAGTAGCCTTGGCGGCGAGCTGGTGGAAATCGTGCCACCGAGCGACAGATGGGTCATCGAGGTAAAGGCGTGGCTGAAAGATCCTGACACCGTTCCTAAGATGTACGAGGTGCAGATTCCAAGCAGGGCAGGGCGACAACTTTGCTGAAAGCACCCGGTCATCATCCACCTGGAGGAGGTTCTGGACTCGGTACATGGCATTCAGGGCCCCGAAGAGACTGCGAGAAAGCGCCCTCGTCGCCTGTAGTGTTGGCCTGGAAGGATCGATGGCACAGGACCGCCACCGTTTCGCGACAAGGCACACAGTTTCGGTGGGGGGGACCGGGCTTGGACGAGCTGGTGGTTCTGATTTCCCTCGAGTGAAGACAGAGCTCTAGTGAATTGCCGTGGTATGTGTGGCTAATGAATTTGTAGTATGGAGAGCATAGCAGGAAGTTAGCATCGACTAAAAATGTGTAATAGTTTGAATCGATGTAGTACGTGTGTGTAATAGTTTGAAGTAATATGTGTGTGTAATAGTTTGAATCGATGTAGTATGTGTGGGTAATGAATTTGATGTAGTTTGTGTGCATTTAATAGTTTGAATCGATGTAGTTGAACACCGTGCTTTATAATTTCTGTGAATAACCAAGGACAACCTCATGAAAAGAGGGTGGTCTGGCAATGAGCAATATCAATTCTGTGGATGCCAGGAAAATGTAGTCCATCTCCTCTTCAAGTACTCCCTCTGTTTCAAAATATAAGATGTTTTAGCTTTGTGAATGGAGCGTATCTAGACATCTTTTAGTGATGGTGCTTTCTAAACCTAGATGAACCTACATACTAAAAGGGGACTAGATACACTTCATTCCTAAGCTAAACATCTTATATTTGAAACGGAGAATACAAACAACTTCATTTGTAAGGCGTTGAAGCAGGACCATTTTGCGAGCAACACAAGACAAAGGAAAAATGGTTTACAACACGGACAATGAGCCTTAAAATCTGTAGTGCAGGATAAAAGATGCCGATTAACTGGATTGAACCATGACTAGTAATTGAAGGAAATAGGTACTTGATAGTATTTTCTTACAACAGTAGTACTTCCATACAAAAGGGTCTTATACCTGCACAAAAGTGGGCTAAACTTCCTACTAGTTTATAGAACAATTCGTCAGCATTTCATCTACAAAAGCCATTCTTCAGTCTAAACTTAACTATTATGCACTAAAGAAACTACAGATCTCCACCAGAAAAGTTGGCTGGCCAATTGCCTTAAGAGGACATAAGTTCTTTGATCATTTAACCCAAACTGATCTATTGCCTTCCGCAAACTACAAGAAATCTGCATCGTTCATGCGAAGCGATTTGTGTCGCCATCTCGGTTCAGTTGGACCATCGGCGCCATAACGATTTCTTGAAACTGAAATTGACATCTCCTTCTCGAGATCGTGAGGTCCGTGTGAACTCGAACCTGAATTCACAGGCTGGTGATGCTCGCCGCGGCTCGGCTGTCGAACAATCCAGCATGCTGAGTGTAAACGCTGGTCGCCCGCCAGTGCGGCCTTGACGGTCGTGGGATGGAGCGCCTTTGCCGCAGACGGCGTGCTCCAGCTACCCACGAGGTAAGGTAGTCGCGAAGTATGGGCCTTGAGTTCCTAGACCTTGGCGCTCCCCTGTTCGAGGGTGTGTACCTTCGGTGGCGGCATGCTCTCATGAACGATTTGATACGTACCTTGTTCCCATTGCCTAGAGCATGCTGTAATACCGCCGTGCGATTTCTCCACATCGCTCTCTTGGCCCTTCTTGCCGCATCTGGCGCCGACGACGGCAATGATCGCCCATGACGATTCGGCACATTCGGGAAAATCATCCGCCTGCCAGGGCAATGGGAGACCGGCCTTGAAGTAGAGCTTCATGGCCTGCCTTAGAGGGGATAAATACCCTAATTTCGGCGGCTGTCGCGGCGGCGGCGGCGGCGGCTTAGGCGGGGCCATGTTACCCTAGTTGGTGCGGCATGGAGGAGCTGCCCAAGGTGAACTGTGGTTAGTCGGAGAAGGGGAGTGAAAGACTGACAGTAGGTTTGGACTACGGGCATGCGTGAAAATAACCATTTCCCATTTCCTTAGACGGTAATAATTCGACACTCGTTGCATTAACAGCTCAATCTTTATTTCCCTTCTCAGCATAAGAGTGTGAACGTATTTAAAAGATCGGTCGTGGCTATCCACCTCATTGGGCTATCCCTTTTAGAAATGTTGACGACTTGCCCTTATGTTTATACGATATTATTTATATGCCACCATGTACCGTCGAGTGTAGCAACACCATCAGAAACAGGGGATAATGACATGGCGTGTTTTATTTTTTTAAAGGGCATCAGAAACAGGGGATGCCGACGTGGCATGTCTTCTGACTGGCGGGCCCGCCCCCTCCACCTTTGACGGCGCGCATCCCAGGTCTGAGGGGTGGTGCCGCCCACCAACACATTATTGTGCAATTTTCCATGTGGGACCTGAATTCCGGCACTGAGCTGATGCCCGTGTCGAACACAGAGAATTCTGAAAGAAGCTACTAAAATAAATACTTTGAATTCTGCATGCAAGTTTTGATCAAACAGACTGACATGTGGGACCTGCTAAAAATTCCGTGAAGCGCTCCCCGTTCATAGTGCGCTGACAGGTGGCATGTTTTCTGACAGGCGGGCCCGCCTCCTCCACCTACGACGGCGCGCGTTCTAGGTTCAAGGGCTGGTGCCGCCCACCAACACATTATTGTGCAATTTTCCATGCTCTGTCGCAACCAGCTCCGCTCCGCTCCTCTCCTCTGCTCCTGCCGCCGCCACTCCGCTTAGTCGTGCACCGCTCTCGTCGTCCCCTTGGGCCGTCGTCCTCCTGCCCTCCCCTCCCTGCCATCCCCTCACGTCCCCTCCCCTCCCCTCCCTGCCCTGTCTCCTTGCCGCCGCCCACCGCCCAGGCGCGTCTGGAAACGAAAACCGAGAGTCGGACGTTAGGTTAGGGGCCCAACGATGCTAGTGATCCAGATCCCGCTCGAAGATGGATCCTGCGAGGCTTAAGAGCACGGATATGGGTCCTGCACGGCTAGAGAGCACGGAATCTCCTTCAAGTCTGGAGAGCACAGAGGACAACGAAACGAGGGGAGAGGTAGCGGGGTGCACAACTTTGGAGGTATGGAGCCCAGAGAAGGTGCCGTGCGTCCACATTGAAAGGTAAGAACTGTGATTCCTTATCTGCATACCCCAATTAGCATTTATAGTCCCGTGGTGATGCCAAGGATATGGGTTGGTAACTGCAGGACGTCTGTACAACTTGTCCTTGAGCATGATGCTTTGTCAAGCGAGCATGAAGGCACTGAAACGTGTGGCGGTGCAGATGATGATGAGAAAGCATATCTAGACGTGGCTACTGACCCTGATAGGATGGAGAGTAGGGAATATTTGGTTGATTCGAACTTTGAGCCTGACTATGGGACTGATGAGGAAGAGGAATGTGAAGATGTGGAGATGGGATGTAGATACGACGACAAAGACATGGACAGGCCAGTGATACACTTTGACAGGGATAATCCTACAATTGATGAGGGGACTGTCTTTGATAATGTGGAGGACTACAGATATGTAGTTGCAACCTATGCAATTAGAGTTGGGTTCGAATTTATCATTGAAAAGAGTGACCAAAAGAGATTTAGGGTGCACTGTAGGGAAACTAATGTGTGTAAATGGAGATTACATGCATCTCCAATGCGGGGTGGACACCCATTTCAGGTTGCAATAGCTACATTTAGTTTCAGACTTTCTCATATATATTCTGCTGATAACTAGCTCTAAATTATTTGGATTCTTATCGAATGCAGATCAAAGTAAACACGAAGGAACACAACTTCCCTAATACTTCTTTAAGTGGTAAAATTAGACCGGCGACTACCAAGTGGATTGTTGCATCAGACTTGACTGGGTGAGGCAGGATCATAACATTGGACCAGCTGAACTCAGAGCAAAGATTAGCAAAAAGTTTAACGTTCTGATTCCTTATCACAGAGTCTTTGATGGGAAGGAGATGGCTCTAGCCTTCATTCAAGGCAAGTGGAATGACAGTTTTCATATGTTGTATAGTTTCAAAGCTCAGGTAGAGAAAACATCACCTGGTAGTGTTGTTGACATCGATTACGAGGTTGTGAAAGGGAGAGAAAAGGTCTCGAGGGGGGTCAGGTATAAACAGGCAGATAAGATATGCTTCAGGAGATGTTTTGTCTGCCTGAAGGCATGCTGGAAGGGGTTCCTAGACGGCTGCAGGCCATACTTGGCAATAGGCGCAACTTCTTTAACAGGGAAGTTTAGGGGACATGTTGCTTCTGCTTGTGCTTTGGACGCGCATAATTGGCTTCTACCCATATCTTATGCTGTTCTTGAGGGTGAATCAAATGAAAGCTGGACATGGTTCATGAAGAGACTTCGGGAAGTAATTGGTCACCCTGAAGGCTTGGTGATACACATCGGTGCATCCGAGGGTCTTGAGAATGTTGTTGATGCTGTGTTTCCTGGGGTTGAGCATAGGAATGCATGCAGCACCTCGCTACTAACTTCACGAAGAAGTTCGAAGGAAAGATCTTTGAAGAGGACTTATGGCGATCAGCATACACATACATCCCAAGCACGCATGCTACTTACTTGCAGAACATGTATGTAGTTCCAAAGGTGAAAAAATACCTTGAGGAACATCACACCAAGCTATGGGCCAGAAGCAAGTTTGGTGAGTTAAGCAAGGTGGATTTTGTATGTAATAATTTGGTAGAGAGTTTCAATGATAAGATTTCGGGCATGAAGACACTTGGAATTGTTATTTTGTTGGATGCAATAAGACAGTGCATAATGGTGAAGATAGATTTAAGGCAAAGAATTTGTGCAAGAAAATTTTTAGGCCATAAAATAGTTCCAAAGGTGGTTATGTTACTGAATGCAAGAACCAGGGCAATGAGAACGATAAAGATGAGGGTGGTCAGAAGTTCCAGAACATTGGCTGAGGTTTATGCAGAATACAAGCGTGGAAGTGAACGGAGGTACACTGTAGACATTGGAAACAAGACTTGTTCATGCAGGCAGTGGCAGATTACTGGTCTGCCATGTCACCATGCAATTTACTTCATCTTAAAGCTTAGAGGTAATGGAGCTGAAATAGAGAACTATGTCGACAACTATTTCTCCGTGGACAAGTTTGCTGCAACTTATGCAGAAAACGTACCACCTATGACCGATGAAAATAATTGGGAGATTGTCGATCCAGGGTTCAAACTTCAACCACCAGTTCTTAGGAGGCCACCTAGGAGGCCTGGAAAGCTAAGGATCGTAGACTCCACCGATAAAGTGTCCAAGGCTTGGTGCTAGGAAAAGGAAATGCGGACGTTGTGGCAGATTCGGCCATATCAAGAGGTTGTGCAAAAACCCATTTACACATGCTATTGTCCCTGTTCACACCCCGGTGGCAGAAAATGAGGCTTCTCAGCCAGAACTGGCGGAAGAGTAGCGCGAAGACGGTGATGAACACTCGGAGGAAAACGTACGTAAGCAGCCAATTTATGAAGAAGTGGAGGTGCCAGCGAGAAATAATGGAGGTGTATTAGAATATGAAGAAGTTGCAGGGGTGATTGAGGATGTTCTTGAGGATATTTTGGCTAACTGCAGGAGAAATAATAAATCCCTGCCAATTTCATCTTTGTACGATTCTCCGGATGAAAGGTAAGCTTAAAAATTGTTTTATTTGCCATTATATAATTTTTTTATCCTCATCAACTGATGCTTAATGCAGCGTGGGCTAGCAGACTAATAAGAGGAGCAGAAAGATGCGGGCACAGTAACGTCCTATGTTGAATTGTATCATTAAAACTAAACTAGACGTGCCATCTTTATTTATATCTGGCGCATGCAACGTGTCTATGATAGGGTCATGTGGACCAGATTACATTTTTTTTAAATATTATTACATTAATTTTTTACATGCGTTTGGACGCGGCTACTAGTTCCCATCTCCCTTGCATTCCCATCTCCTCTGACGCACTCCAGAATTATGGCTATGCCATCAAGTAGCAGAGTCAGCGTATTGTCCCATCAGGTGTGAACGCAATGACTTTGTTTGTTCAGAATTTGACGACTTTTGATTAGTTTGAAAGACAGAGAAACCTAAAACATGTATCTAGACATGTTTTGGGTATAGACACATTTATTAAATATCTAAAAAAACTAAGTCAGTTATATCTGGATAGGAGTAGTACACTATTACAACACGCTCGATCCCTTCTCCTCAGGCGCACTCCAAATTACGGCTGTGCCATCAAGTGCTGGGAGCAGAGTCAGCGTATTGCCCCATCAGATATGCCAGGGAACAAGCGAACTTTATTTTCAGGATCGGACGAGTTTCGATCGACTAGTTTCAAAGACAAGGACAACTAAAACATGGCCAACATATATAGATTATGACGATAATCGACCATGACTCAGGTGACCCAGATCCAAAGAGCGCATTAAGATACCGTACATAGATTTAATTTATGCTTAAGTGGCCCTAATCGACTATGACGTTCCCGCGGTCTCCATCGTTGACGACGTTGTCCGCATCGCCGCCAGCCTCCTCCACGTCGGAATCAGTGCCGATGTTCCAGGCAGCGTTCCTCCTCCTCATGGATTCTTCACGGCGTGCTGCATCGATAACGGTGGAGGTTGTACGCCCAGGAACTCCCTAGAAGCGCTGCCTCCCTTCGAGGTTGTGTAGATCCGGGTGGATCTCCCGTCGGTGGGTTCCGCACAGCTCAATCAACGCAGCCCGCTCCTTCTTGAACAGCTTTCGCCAGTACGCGCTCGTACGCGAGTATCGCGCCATTACCCTCTTCCACTTTGACAGCTGGCGGCAGCGCTCCTCGATCTGCCTCGCTAACGCGTTGTCGCGCAAGAGCAGCGCGATAGGAACCCCGGCGTAGTTGAGCTCGAAGCCGGCCAGAAGCCTCGCTAACGGCGGCGTGAGTATGCCGTAGTGGGCGAACATCTGAGCCACGTGCAAGCTGAGTTTGGGCCTCTCCCTCTCCATGGCGATGAAGGAACAAGATCTGATTTTCGGCCCCGAGGTTAAGGGGATAAAGGCAAGAACGTAGGCCCAGCGTAGTTGCCACGGCCAATCAGTTCGCAGAACAGACTTCTCGCGGATAGCCCTCGCGAAGGACAATACTATCGTCCACGCACCCCGATCCAACGACGCCTAACAATTGGGGATCGGGTCTTCTAGAAGCCTAGAGCGGTTGCTAGTTAGTTCTGCGTCCCGATTGTTTGTCTCCAACGGCGGTAGTTGAAAATAATACACAATTCAATGACACTGGTGGATCCATAGGTGGTATGTGAAAAGAACACACATGCAAAATGACTCTGGTTGTTGTTACTAAAAAGAACACACATGCAATGACACTGGTGGATCCATGGGTGGATTGTGAAAAGAGCACACATGCAATGACACTGGTGGATCCATATGTGGTATGTGAAAAGAACACACATGCAATGACTCTTGTTGTTGTTAGTGAAAAGAACACACATGCAATGACACAGGTGGATCCATGTGTGGTCTCCAAAGAGAGCACACATTTAAATGACTCTTGTTGTTGTTAGTAAAAATAATACACATGCAATGACACTGGTGGATCCATGTGTGGTCTCTGAAGAGAACACACATGCAATGACACTGGTTGTTGTTACTAAAAAGATCACACATGCAATGACACTGGTGGATCCATAGGTGGATTGTGAAGAGAACACACATACAATGACACTGGTGGATCCATAGGTGGTATGTGAAAAGAACACACATGCAAAATGACTGGTTGTTGTTACTAAAAAGATCACACATGCAATGACACTGGTGGATCCATGTGTGGTCTCTGTAGAGAACACACATTTCAATGACACTGGTGGATCCATATGTGGTATGTGAAAAGAACACACATGCAATGACTCTGGTTGTTGTTAGTGAAAAGAACACACATGCAATGACACTGGTGGATCCATAGGTGGTATGTGAGAAGAACACACATGCAAAATGACTCTGGTTGTTGTTACTAAAAAGAACACACATGCAATGACACTGGTGGATCCATAGGTGGATTATGAAATGAACACACATGCAATGACACTGGTGGATCCATGGGTGGTATGTGAGAAGAACACACATTTCAATGACTCTAGTTGTTGTTACTAAAAAGAACACACATGAAATGACACTGTGGATCTCTGGTGGTATGTGAAGAGAACACACATGCAAAATGACTCCGGTTGTTGTTACTAAAAAGAACACACATGCAAAATGACACTGGTGGGATCCATGGGTGGATTGTAAAAAGAAAACACATGCAATGACACTGGTGGATCCATAGGTGGTATGTGAAAATAACACACATGCAAAATGACTCTGGTTGTTACTAAAAAGAACACACATGCAATGACACTGGTGGATCCATGGGTGGATTGTGAAAAGAACACACATGCAATGACACTGGTGGATCCATATGTGGTATGTGAAAAGAACACACATGCAAAATGACTCTGGTTGTTACTAAAAAGAACACACATGCAATGACACTAGTGGATCCATGTGTGGTCTTCATAGAGAACACACATTTCAATCACACTGGTGGATCCATATGTGGTATTTGAAAAGAACACACATGCAATGACTCTGGTTGTTGTTAGTGAAATAAACACACATGCAATGACACTGGTGGATCCATAGGTGGTATGTGAGAAGAATACACATTTCAATGACTCTGGTTGTTGTTACTAAAAAGAACAGACATGCAATGACACTGGTGGATCCATAGGTGGTAAGTGAAGAGATCACACATGCAAAATGACTCTGGTTGTTGTTACTAAAAAGAACACACATGCATTGACACTGGTGGATCCATGGGTGGATTGTGAAAATAAAACACATTTCAATGACACTAGTGGATCCATAGGTGGTATGTGAAAAGACACACATGCAAAATGACTCTGGTTGTTGTTACTAAAAAGAACACACATGCAATGACACTGCTGGATCCATGGGTGGATTGTGAAAAGAAAACACATGCAATGACACTGGTGGATCCATAGGTGGTATGTCAGAAGAACACACATGCAAAATGACTCTGGTTGTTGTTACTAAAAAGAACACACATGCAATGACACTGGTGGATCCATGTGTGGTGTCTGTAGAGAACACACATTTCAATGACACTGGTGGATCCATATGTGGTATGTGAAAAGAACACACACGCAATGACTCTGGTTGTTGTTAGTGAAAAGAACACACATGCAATGACACTGGTGGATCCATGGGTGGTATGTGAAAATAACACACATGCAAAATGACTCTGGTTGTTGTTACTAAAAAGAACACACATGCAATGACACTGGTGGATCCATGTGTGGTCTCTGTAGAGAACACGCATTTCAATAACACTGGTGGATCCATATGTGGTATGTGAAAAGAACACACATGCAATGACTCTGGTTGTTGTTAGTGAAATGAACACACATGCAATGACACTGGTGGATCCATAGGGGGTATGTGAGAAGAACACACATGCAAAATGACTCTGGTTATTGTTACTAAAAAGAACACACATGCAATGACACTGGTGGATCCATAGGTGGATTATGAAATGAACACACATGCAATGACACTAGTGGATCCATAGATGGTATGTGAGAAGAACACACATTTCAATGACTCTGGTTGTTGTTACTAAAAAGAACACACATGCAAAATGACTCTGGTTGTTACTAAAAAGAACACACATGCAATGACACTGGTGGATCCATGGGTGGATTGTGAAAAGAACACACATTAAATGACACTTTGGTGGATCCATATGTGGTATGTGAAAAGAACACACATGCAAAATGACTCGTTGTAACTAAAAAGAACACACATGCAATGACACTGGTGGATCCATGTGTGGTCTCTGTAGAAAACACACATTTCAATCACACTGGTGGATCCATATGTGGTATGTGAAAAGAACACACATGCAATGACTCTGGTTGTTGTTAGTGAAATAAACACACATGCAATGACACTGGTGGATCCATAGGTGGTATGTGAGAAGACACACATTTCAATGACTCTGGTTGTTGTTACTAAAAAGAACAGACATGCAATGACACTGGTGGATCCATAGGTGGTAAGTGAAGAGATCACACATGCAAAATGACTCTGGTTGTTGTTACTAAAAAGAACACACATGCATTGACACTGGTGGATCCATGGGTGGATTGTGAAAATAAAACACATTTCAATGACACTAGTGGATCCATAGGTGGTATGTGAGAAGAACACACATGCAAAATGACTCTGGTTGTTGTTACTAAAAAGAACACACATGCAATGACACTGGTGGATCCATAGGTGGATTATGAAATGAACACACATGCAATGACACTGGTGGATCCATGGGTGGTATGTGAGAAGAACACACATTTCAATGACTCTAGTTGTTGTTACTAAAAAGAACACACATGAAATGACACTGGTGGATCTATAGGTGGTATGTGAAGAGATCACACATGCAAAATGACTCTGGTTGTTGTTACTAAAAAGAACACACAACAAAATGACACTGGTGGGATCCATGGGTGGATTGTGAAAAGAAAACGCATGCAATGACACTGGTGGATCCATAGGTGGTATGTGAAAAGAACACACAGGCAAAATGACTCTGGTTGTTGTTACTAAAAAGAACACACATGCAAAATGACACTGGTGGGATCCATGGGTGGACTGTGAAAAGAAAACACAAGCAATGACACTGGTGGATCCATATGTGGTATGTGAAAAGAACACACATGCAAAATGACTCTGGTTGTTACTAAAAATAACACACATGCAATGCCACTGGTGGATCCATGTGTGGTCTTTGTAGAAAACACACATTTCAATCACACTGGTGGATCCATATGTGGTATGTGAAAAGAACACACATGCAATGACTCTGGTTGTTGTTAGTGAAATAAACACACATGCAATGACACTGGTGGATCCATAGGTGGTATGTGAGAAGAACACACATTTCAATGACTCTGGTTGTTGTTACTAAAAAGAACACACATACAATGACGCTGGTGGATCCATAGGTGGTAAGTGAAGAGATCACACATGCAAAATGACTCTGGTTGTTGTTACTAAAAAGAACACACATGCATTGACACTGGTGGATCCATGGGTGGATTGTGAAAATAAAACACATTTCAATGACACTAGTGGATCCATAGGTGGTATGTGAAAAGAACACACATGCAAAATGACTCTGGTTGTTGTTACTAAAAAGAACACACATGCAATGACACTGTTGGATCCATGGGTGGATTGTGAAAAGAAAACACATGCAATGACACTGGTGGATCCATAGGTGGTATGTCAGAAGAACACTCATGCAAAATGACTCTGGTTGTTGTTACTAAAAAGAACACACATACAATGACACTGGTGGATCCATGTGTGGTGTGTGTAGAGAACACACATTTCAATGACACTGGTGGATCCATATGTGGTATGTGAAAAGAACACACACGCAATGACTCTGGTTGTTGTTAGTGAAAAGAACACACATGCAATGACACTGGTGGATCCATGGGTGGTATGTGAAAATAACACACATGCAAAATGTCTTTTTGTTGTTACGAAAAAGGACACACATGCAATGCCACTGGTGGATCCATGTGTGGTCTCTGTAGAGAACACACATTTCAATAACACTGGTGGATCCATATGTGGTATGTGAAAAGAACACACATGCAATGACTCTTGTTGTTGTTAGTGAAAAGAACACACATGCAATGACACAGGTGGATCCATGTGTGGTCTCCAAAGAGAGCACACATTTAAATGACTCTTGTTGTTGTTAGTAAAAAGAATACACATGCAATGACACTGGTGGATCCATGTGTGGTCTCTGAAGAGAACACACATGCAATGACACTGGTTGTTGTTACTAAAAAGATCACACATGCAATGACACTGGTGGATCCATAGGTGGATTGTGAAGAGAACACACATACAATGACACTGGTGGATCCATAGGTGGTATGTGAAAAGAACACACATGCAAAATGACTGGTTGTTGTTACTAAAAAGATCACACATGCAATGACACTGGTGGATCCATGTGTGGTCTCTGTAGAGAACACACATTTCAATGACACTGGTGGATCCATATGTGGTATGTGAAAAGAACACACATGCAATGACTCTGGTTGTTGTTAGTGAAAAGAACACACATGCAATGACAATGGTGGATCCATAGGTGGTATGTGAGAAGAACACACATGCAAAATGACTCTGGTTGTTGTTACTAAAAAGAACACACATGCAATGACACTGGTGGATCCATAGGTGGATTATGAAATGAACACACATGCAATGACACTGGTGGATCCATGGGTGGTATGTGAGAAGAACACACATTTCAATGACTCTAGTTGTTGTTACTAAAAAGAACACACATGAAATGACACTGGTGGATCTATAGGTGGTATATGAAGAGATCACACATGCAAAATGACTCTGGTTGTTGTTACTAAAAAGAACACACATGCAAAATGACACTGGTGGGATCCATGGGTGGATTGTAAAAAGAAAACACATGCAATGACACTGGTGGATCCATAGGTGGTATGTGAAAAGAACACACATGCAAAATGACTCTGGTTGTTACTAAAAAGAACACACATGCAATGACACTGGTGGATCCATGGGTGGATTGTGAAAAGAACACACATGCAATGACACTGGTGGATCCATATGTGGTATGTGAAAAGAACACACATGCAAAATGACTCTGGTTGTTACTAAAAAGAACACACATGCAATGACACTGGTGGATCCATGTGTGGTCTCTGTAGAAAACACACATTTCAATCACACTGGTGGATCCATATGTGGTATGTGAAAAGAACACACATGCAATGACTCTGGTTGTTGTTAGTGAAATAAACACACATGCAATGACACTGGTGGATCCATAGGTGGTATGTGAGAAGAATACACATTTCAATGACTCTGGTTGTTGTTACTAAAAAGAACGTACATGCAATGACTCTGGTGGATCCATAGGTGGTAAGTGAAGAGATCACACATGCAAAATGACTCTGGTTGTTGTTACTAAAAAGAACACACATGCATTGACACTGGTGGATCCATGGGTGGATTGTGAAAATAAAACACATTTCAATGACACTAGTGGATCCATAGGTGGTATGTGAAAAGACACACATGCAAAATGACTCTGGTTGTTGTTACTAAAAAGAACACACAGGCAATGACACTGCTGGATCCATGGGTGGATTGTGAAAAGAAAACACATGCAATGACACTGGTGGATCCATAGGTGGTATGTCAGAAGAACACACATGCAAAATCACTCGTTGTTGTTACTAAAAGAACACACATGCAATGACACTGGTGGATCCATGTGGTGTATGTAGAGAACACACATTTCAATGACACTGGTGGATCCATATGTGGTATGTGAAAAGAACACACACGCAATGACTCTGGTTGTTGTTAGTGAAAAGAACACACATGCAATGACACTGGTGGATCCATGGGTGGTATGTGAAAATAACACACATGCAAAATGACTCTGGTTGTTGTTACTAAAAAGAACACACATGCAATGACACTGGTGGATCCATGTGTGGTCTCTGTAGAGAACACGCATTTCAATAACACTGGTGGATCCATATGTGGTATGTGAAAAGAACACACATGCAATGACTCTGGTTGTTGTTAGTGAAATGAACACACATGCAATGACACTGGTGGATCCATAGGGGGTATGTGAGAAGAACACACATGCAAAATGACTCTGGTTATTGTTACTAAAAAGAACACACATGCAATGACACTGGTGGATCCATAGGTGGATTATGAAATGAACACACATGCAATGACACTAGTGGATCCATAGATGGTATGTGAGAAGAACACACATTTCAATGACTCTGGTTGTTGTTACTAAAAAGAACACACATGCAAAATGACTCTGGTTGTTACTAAAAAGAACACACATGCAATGACACTGGTGGATCCATGGGTGGATTGTGAAAAGAACACACATGCAATGACACTGGTGGATCCATATGTGGTATGTGAAAAGAACACACATGCAAAATGACTCTGGTTGTTACTAAAAAGAACACACATGCAATGACACTGGTGGATCCATGTGTGGTCTCTGTAGAAAACACACATTTCAATCACACTGGTGGATCCATATGTGGTATGTGAAAAGAACACACATGCAATGACTCTGGTTGTTGTTAGTGAAATAAACACACATGCAATGACACTGGTGGATCCATAGGTGGTATGTGAGAAGACACACATTTCAATGACTCTGGTTGTTGTTACTAAAAAGAACAGACATGCAATGACACTGGTGGATCCATAGGTGGTAAGTGAAGAGATCACACATGCAAAATGACTCTGGTTGTTGTTACTAAAAAGAACACACATGCATTGACACTGGTGGATCCATGGGTGGATTGTGAAAATAAAACACATTTCAATGACACTAGTGGATCCATAGGTGGTATGTGAGAAGAACACACATGCAAAATGACTCTGGTTGTTGTTACTAAAAAGAACACACATGCAATGACACTGGTGGATCCATAGGTGGATTATGAAATGAACACACATGCAATGACACTGGTGGATCCATGGGTGGTATGTGAGAAGAACACACATTTCAATGACTCTAGTTGTTGTTACTAAAAAGAACACACATGAAATGACACTGGTGGATCTATAGGTGGTATGTGAAGAGATCACACATGCAAAATGACTCTGGTTGTTGTTACTAAAAGAACACACAACAAAATGACACTGGTGGGATCCATGGGTGGATTGTGAAAAGAAAACGCATGCAATGACACTGGTGGATCCATAGGTGGTATGTGAAAAGAACACACAGGCAAAATGACTCTGGTTGTTGTTACTAAAAAGAACACACATGCAAAATGACACTGGTGGGATCCATGGGTGGACTGTGAAAAGAAAACACAAGCAATGACACTGGTGGATCCATATGTGGTATGTGAAAAGAACACACATGCAAAATGACTCTGGTTGTTACTAAAAATAACACACATGCAATGCCACTGGTGGATCCATGTGTGGTCTTTGTAGAAAACACACATTTCAATCACACTGGTGGATCCATATGTGGTATGTGAAAAGAACACACATGCAATGACTCTGGTTGTTGTTAGTGAAATAAACACACATGCAATGACACTGGTGGATCCATAGGTGGTATGTGAGAAGAACACACATTTCAATGACTCTGGTTGTTGTTACTAAAAAGAACACACATACAATGACGCTGGTGGATCCATAGGTGGTAAGTGAAGAGATCACACATGCAAAATGACTCTGGTTGTTGTTACTAAAAAGAACACACATGCATTGACACTGGTGGATCCATGGGTGGATTGTGAAAATAAAACACATTTCAATGACACTAGTGGATCCATAGGTGGTATGTGAAAAGAACACACATGCAAAATGACTCTGGTTGTTGTTACTAAAAAGAACACACATGCAATGACACTGTTGGATCCATGGGTGGATTGTGAAAAGAAAACACATGCAATGACACTGGTGGATCCATAGGTGGTATGTCAGAAGAACACTCATGCAAAATGACTCTGGTTGTTGTTACTAAAAAGAACACACATACAATGACACTGGTGGATCCATGTGTGGTGTGTGTAGAGAACACACATTTCAATGACACTGGTGGATCCATATGTGGTATGTGAAAAGAACACACACGCAATGACTCTGGTTGTTGTTAGTGAAAAGAACACACATGCAATGACACTGGTGGATCCATGGGTGGTATGTGAAAATAACACACATGCAAAATGACTCTGGTTGTTGTTACTAAAAAGAACACACATGCAATGACACTGGTGGATCCATGTGTGGTCTCTGTAGAGAACACGCATTTCAATAACACTGGTGGATCCATATGTGGTATGTGAAAAGAACACACATGCAATGACTCTTGTTGTTGTTAGTGAAAAGAACACACATGCAATGACACAGGTGGATCCATGTGTGGTCTCCAAAGAGAGCACACATTTAAATGACTCTTGTTGTTGTTAGTAAAAAGAATACACATGCAATGACACTGGTGGATCCATGTGTGGTCTCTGAAGAGAACACACATGCAATGACACTGGTTGTTGTTACTAAAAAGATCACACATGCAATGACACTGGTGGATCCATAGGTGGATTGTGAAGAGAACACACATACAATGACACTGGTGGATCCATAGGTGGTATGTGAAAAGAACACACATGCAAAATGACTGGTTGTTGTTACTAAAAAGATCACACATGCAATGACACTGGTGGATCCATGTGTGGTCTCTGTAGAGAACACGCATTTCAATGACACTGGTGGATCCATATGTGGTATGTCAAAAGAACACACATGCAATGACTCTGGTTGTTGTTAGTGAAAAGAACACACATGCAATGACACTGGTGGATCCATAGGTGGTATGTGACAAGAACACACATGCAAAATGACTCTGGTTGTTGTTACTAAAAAGAACACACATGCAATGACACTGGTGGATCCATAGGTGGATTATGAAATGAACACACATGCAATGACACTGGTGGATCCATGGGTGGTATGTGAGAAGAACACACATTTCAATGACTCTAGTTGTTGTTACTAAAAAGAACACACAAGCAATGACACTGGTGGATCCATAGGTGGTATATGAAGAGAACACACATGCAAAATGACTCTGGTTGTTGTTACTAAAAAGAACACACATGCAAAATGACACTGGTGGGATCCATGGGTGGATTGTAAAAAGAAAACACATGCAATGACACTGGTGGATCCATAGGTGGTATGTGAAAAGAACACACATGCAAAATGACTCTGGTTGTTACTAAAAAGAACACACATGCAATGACACCGGTGGATCCATGGGTGGATTGTGAAAAGAACACACATGCAATGACACTGGTGGATCCACATGTGGTATGTGAAAAGAACACACATGCAAAATGACTCTGGTTGTTACTAAAAAGAACACACATGCAATGACACTGGTGGATCCATGTGTGGTCTCTGTAGAAAACACACATTTCAATCACACTGGTGGATCCATATGTGGTATGTGAAAAGAACACACATGCAATGACTCTGGTTGTTGTTAGTGAAATAAACACACATGCAATGACACTGGTGGATCCATAGGTGGTATGTGAGAAGACACACATTTCAATGACTCTGGTTGTTGTTACTAAAAAGAACAGACATGCAATGACACTGGTGGATCCATAGGTGGTAAGTGAAGAGATCACACATGCAAAATGACTCTGGTTGTTGTTACTAAAAAGAACACACATGCATTGACACTGGTGGATCCATGGGTGGATTGTGAAAATAAAACACATTTCAATGACACTAGTGGATCCATAGGTGGTATGTGAAAAGACACACATGCAAAATGACTCTGGTTGTTGTTACTAAAAAGAACACACAGGCAATGACACTGCTGGATCCATGGGTGGATTGTGAAAAGAAAACACATGCAATGACACTGGTGGATCCATAGGTGGTATGTCAGAAGAACACACATGCAAAATGACTCTGGTTGTTGTTACTAAAAAGAACACACATGCAATGACACTGGTGGATCCATGTGTGGTGTCTGTAGAGAACACACATTTCAATGACACTGGTGGATCCATATGTGGTATGTGAAAAGAACACACACGCAATGACTCTGGTTGTTGTTAGTGAAAAGAACACACATGCAATGACACTGGTGGATCCATGGGTGGTATGTGAAAATAACACACATGCAAAATGACTCTGGTTGTTGTTACTAAAAAGAACACACATGCAATGACACTGGTGGATCCATGTGTGGTCTCTGTAGAGAACACGCATTTCAATAACACTGGTGGATCCATATGTGGTATGTGAAAAGAACACACATGCAATGACTCTGGTTGTTGTTAGTGAAATGAACACACATGCAATGACACTGGTGGATCCATAGGGGGTATGTGAGAAGAACACACATGCAAAATGACTCTGGTTATTGTTACTAAAAAGAACACACATGCAATGACACTGGTGGATCCATAGGTGGATTATGAAATGAACACACATGCAATGACACTAGTGGATCCATAGATGGTATGTGAGAAGAACACACATTTCAATGACTCTGGTTGTTGTTACTAAAAAGAACACACATGCAAAATGACACTGGTGGGATCCATGGGTGGATTGTGAAAAGAAAACACATGCAATGACACTTGTGGATCCGTAGGTGGTATGTGAAAAGAACACACATGCAAAATGACTCTGGTTGTTGTTACTAAAAAGAACACACATGCAATGACACTGGTGGATCCATGGGTGGATTGTGAAAAGAACACACATGCAATGACACTGGTGGATCCATATGTGGTATGTGAAAGAACGCACATGCAAAATGACTCTGGTTATTACTAAAAAGAACACACATGCAATGACACTGGTGGATCCATGTGTGGTCTCTGTAGAGAACACACATTTCAATCACATTGGTGGATCCATATGTGGTATGTGAAAAGAACACACATGCAATGACTCTGGTTGTTGTTAGTGAAATGAACACAGAGGCAATAACACTGGTGGATCCATAGGTGGTATGTGAGAAGAACACACATTTCAATGACTCTGGTTTTGTTACTAAAAAGAACACACATGCAATGACACTGGTGGATCCATAGGTGGTATGTGAAGAGTTCACACATGCAAAATGACTCTGGTTCTTGTTACTAAAAAGAACACACACGCAAAATGACACTGGTGGGATCCATGGGTGGATTGTGAAAAGAAAACACATGCAATGACACTAGTGGATCCATTGGTGGTATGTGAAAAGAACACACATGCAAAATGACTCTGGTTGTTGTTACTAAAAAGAACACACATGCAAAATGACACTTGTGGGATCCATGGGTGGATTGTGAAAAGAAAACACATGCAATGACACTAGTGGATCCATAGGTGGTATGTGAAAAGAACACACATGCAAAAGGACTCTAGTTGTTACTAAAAGAACACACATGCAATGACACTGGTGGATCCATGGGTGGATTGTGAAAAGAACACGAATGCAATGACACTGGTGATCCATATGTGGTATGTGAAAAGAACACACATGCAATGACTCTGGTTGTTGTTAGTGAAAATAACACACATGCAATGACACTGGTGAATCCATATGTTGTATGTGAAAAGAACACACATGCAAAATGACTCTGGTTGTTGTTACTAAAAAGAACACACATGCAATGACACTAGTGGATCCATGTGTGGTCTCTGTAGAGAACACGCATTTCAATGACACTGGTGGATCCATATGTGGTATGTGAAAAGAACACACATGCAATGACTCTGGTTGTTGTTAGTGAAAAGAACACACATGCAATGACACCGGTGGATCCATAGGTGGTATGTGAGAAGAACACACATGCAAAATGACTCTGGTTGTTGTTACTAAAAAGAACACACATGCAATGACACTGGTGGATCCATAGGTAGATTATGAAATGAACACACATGCAATGACACTGGTGGAGCCATAGGTGGTATGTGAGAAGAACACACATTTCAATGACTCTGGTTGTTATTACTAAAAAGAACACACATGCAATGACACTGGTGGATCCATAGGTGGTATGTGAAGAGATCACACATGCAAAATGACTCTGGTTGTTGTTACTAAAAAGAACACACATGCAAAATGACACTGGTGGGATCAATGGGTGGATTGTGAAAAGAAAACACATGCAATGACACTTGTGGATCCATAGGTGGTATGTGAAAAGAACACACATGCAAAATGCGTCTGGTCTTACTAAAAAGAACACACATGCAATGACACTGGTGGATCCATGGGTGGATTGTGAAAAGAACACACAAGCAATGACAATGGTGTTCCATATGTGGTATGTGAAAAGAACACACATGCAATGACTCTGGTTGTTGTTAGTGAAAAGAACACACATGCAATGACACTAGTGGATCCATGTGTGGTCTCTGAAGAGAGCACACATTTCGATGAATCTTGTTGTTGTTAGTAAAAAGAACAAACATGCAATGACACTGGTGGATCCTTAGGTGGATTGTTAAGAGAACAGACATGCAATGACACTGGGGGATCCATAGGTGGTATGTGAAAAGAACACACATGCAAAATGACTCTGGTTGTTGTTACTAAAAAGAACACACATGCAAAATGACACTGGTGGGATCCATGGGTGGATTGTGAAAAGAAAACACCTGCAATGACACTGGTGGATCCATAGGTGGTATGTGAAAAGAACACACATGCAAAATGACGCTAGTTGTTACTAAAACGAACACACATGCAATGACACTGGTGGGTCCATGGGTGGATTGTGAAAAGAACACACATGCAATGACACTGGTGGATCCATATGTGGTATGTGAAAAGAACACAAATGCAAAATGACTTTGGTTGCTACTAAAAAGAACACACATGCAATGACACTGGTGGATCCATATGTGGTCTCTGTAGAGAACACACATTTCAATCACACTGGTGGATCCATATGTGGTATGTGAAAAGAACAAACATGCAATGACTCTGGTTGTTGTTAGTGAAATGAACACACATGTAATGACACTGGTGGATCCATAGGTGGTATGTGAGAAGAACACATTTCAATGACTCTGGTTGTTGTTACTAAAAAGAACACACATGCAATGACACTGGTGGATCCATAGGTGGTATGTGAAGAGATCACACATGCAAAATGACTCTGGTTGTTGTTACTAAAAAGAACACACATGCAATGACACTGGTGGATCCATGGGTGGATTGTGAAAAGAGCACACATGCAATGACACTGGTGGATCCATATGTGGTATGTGAAAAGAACACACATGCAATGACTCTGGTTTTTGTTAGTGAAAAGAACACACATGCAATGACACTGGTGGATCCATAGGTGGTCTCTGAAGAGAGCACACATTTCAATGACTCTTGTTGTTGTTAGTAAAAAGAACACACATGCAATGACACTAGTGGATCCATGTGTGGTCTCTGAAGAGAAGACACATGCAGTGACAGTGGTTGTTGTTACTAAAAAGAACACACATGCAATGACACTGGTGGATCCATAGGTGGATTGTGAAGAGAACACACATGCAATGACACTGGTGGATCCATGGTGGATTGTGAAAAGAACACACATGCAATGACACTGTTGGATTCATAGGTGGTATGTGAAGAGAACACACATGCAAAATGACTCTGGTTGTTGTTACTAAAAAGAACACACAACAAAATGACACTGGTGGGATCCATGGGTGGATTGTGAAAAGAAAACACATGCAATGACACTGGTGGATCCATAGGTGGTATGTGAAAAGAACACACATGCAAAATGACTCTGGTTGTTACTAAAAAGAACACACACATGCAATGACACTGGTGGATCCATGTGTGGTCTCTGTAGAGAACACACATTTCAATCACACTGGTGGATCCATATGTGGTATGTGAAAAGAACACACATGCAATGACTCTGGTTGTTAGTGAAAAGAACACACATGCAATGACTCTGGTGGATCCATAGGTGGTATGTGAGAAGAACACACATGCAAAATGACTCTGGTTGTTGTTACTAAAAAGAACACACATGCAATGACACTGGTGGATCCATAGGTAGATTATGAAATGAACACACATGCAATGACACTGGTGGATCCATAGGTGGTATGTGAGAAGAACACACATTTCAATGACTCTGGTTGTTGTTACTAAAAAGAACACACATGCAATGACACTGGTGGATCCATAGGTGGTATGTGAAGAGATCACACATGCAAAATGACTCTGGTTGTTGTTACTAAAAAGAACACACATGCAAAATGACACTGGTGGGATGGATGGGTGGATTGTGAAAATAAAACACATGCAATGACACTTGTGGATCCATAGGTGGTATGTGAAAAGAACACACATGCAAAATGCCTCTGGTCTTACTAAAAAGAACACACATGCAATGACACTGGTGGATCCATGGGTGGATTGTGAAAAGAACACACATGCAATGACAATGGTGTTCCATATGTGGTATATGAAAAGAACACACATGCAATGATCTGGTTGTTGTTAGTGAAAAGAACACACATGCAATGACACTAGTGGATCCATGTGTGGTCTCTGAAGAACACACATTCGATGACTCTTGTTGTTGTTAGTAAAAAGAACACACATGCAATAACATCAGGATCCATACACATGCAATGACACTGGTTGTTGTTACTAAAAAGAACACACATGCAATGACACTGTGGATCCATAGGTGGATTGTTAAAAGAACACACATGCAATGACACTGTGGATCCATAGGTGGTATGTGAAAAGAACACACATGCAAAATGACTAAAAAGAACACACATGCAAAATGACAACACATGCAATGACACTCGTGGATCCATAGGTGGTTTGTAAAAAGAACACACATGCAAAATGACTCTAGTTGTTACTAAAAAGAACACACATGCAATGACACGGGTGGATCCATGGGTGGATTGGGAAAAGTACACGAATGCAATGACACGGGTGGTTCCATATGTGGTATGTGAAAAGAACACACATGCAAAATGACTGGTTGTTACTAAAAGAACACACATGCAATGACACTGTGGATCCATGTGAAGAACACACATTCAATGACACTGGTGGATCCATATTTGGTATGTGAAAAGAACACACATGCAATGACTCTGGTTGTTGTTAGTGAAATGAACACACATGCAATGACACTAGTGGATCCATAGGTGGTATGTGAAGAGAACACATTTCAATGACTCTGGTTGTTGTTACTAAAAGAACACACATGCAATGACACTGGTGGATCCATAGGTGGATTGTGAAGAGAACACACATGCAATGACACTTGTGGATCCATATGTGGTATGTCAAAAGAACACACATGCAAAATGATTACTAAAAAGAACACACATGCAATGACACTGGTGGATCCATGGGTGGATTGTGAAAAGAACACACATGCAATGACACTAGTGGATCCATATGTGGTATGTGAAAAGAACACACATGCAAAATGACTCTGGTTGTTGTTACTAAAAAGAACACACATGCAATGACACTGGTGGATCCATGGGTGGTATGTGAAAAGAACACACATGCAATAACACACATGCAATGACACTGGTGGATCCATAGGTGGTATGTGAAAAGAACACACATGCAATGACTGGTTGTTGTTACTAAAAAGAACACACATGCAATGACACTGGTGGATCCATAGGTGGTATGTGAAGAACACACATGCAAATGACTTAGGTTGTTGTTACTAAAAAGAACACACATGAAATGACACTGGTGGATCCATAGGTGGTATGTGAAAAGAACAAACATGCAATGACTCTGGTTATTGTTACAAAAAAGAACACACATGCAATGATACTAGTGCTCCATATGTGGTATGTGAAAAGAACACACATGCAATGACTCTGGTTGTTGTTACTAAAAAGAACACACATGCAAAATGACACTGGTGGGATCCATGGGTGGATTGTGAAAAGAAAACACATGCAATGACACTTGTGGATCCATAGGTGGTATGTGAAAATAACACACATGCAAAATGACTCTTGTTGTTACTAAAAAGAACACACATGCAATGACACTGGTGGATCCATGGGTGGATTGTGAAAAGAACACACATGCAATGACACTTGTGGATCCATATGTGGTATGTGAAAAGAACACACATGCAAAATGACTGGTTGTTACTAAAAAGAACACACATGCAATGACACTAGTGGATCCATGTGTGGTCTCTGTAGAGAACACGCATTTCAATGACACTGGTGGATCCATATGTGGTATGTGAAAAGAACACACATGCAATGACTCTGGTTGTTGTTAGTGAAATGAGCACACATGCAATGACACTGGTGGATCCATAGGTGGTATGTGAGAAGAACACACATTTCAATGACTCTGGTTGTTGTTACTAAAAAGAACACACATGCAATGACACTGGTAGATCCATAGGTGGTATGTGAAGAGATCACACATGCAAAATGACTCTGGTTGTTGTTACTAAAAGAACACACATGCAAACTGACACTGGTGGGATCCATGGGTGGATTGTGAAAAGAAAACACATGCAATGACACTGGTGGATCCATAGGTGGTATGTGAAAAGAACACACATGCAAAATGACTTAGGTTGTTGTTACTAAAAAGAACACAAATGCAAAATGACACTGGTGGGATCCATGGTTGGATTGTGAAAAGAAAGCACATGCAATGACACTAGTGGATCCATTGGTGGTATGTGAAAAGAACACATTTCAATGACTCTTCTTTTTACTAAAAAGAACACACATGCAAAATGACTCTGGTTGTTGTTACTAAAAAGAACACACATGCAATGACACTGGTGGATCCATAGGTGGTATGTGAAGAGAACACACATGCAAAATGACTCTGGTTGTTGTTACTAAAAAGAACGCACATGCAAAATGACACTGGTGGGATCCATGGGTGGATTGTGAAAAGAAAACACGAGCAATGACACTCGTGGATCCATAGGTGGTATGTGAAAAGAACACACATGCAAAATGACTCTGGTTGTTACTAAAAAGAACACATATGCAATGACACTGGTGGATCCATGGGTGGATTGTGAAAAGAACACACATGCAATGACACTGGTGGATCCATATGTGGTATGTGAAAAGAACACAAATGCAAAATGACTTTGGTTGCTACTAAAAAGAACACACATGCAATGACACTGGTGGATCCATATGTGGTCTCTGTAGAGAACACACATTTCAATCACACTGGTGGATCCATATGTGGTATGTGAAAAGAACAAACATGCAATGACTCTGGTTGTTGTTAGTGAAATGAACACACATGCAATGACACTGGTGGATCCATAGGTGGTATGTGAGAAGAACACACATTTCAATGACTCTGGTTGTTGTTACTAAAAAGAACACACATGCAATGACACTGGTGGATCCATAGGTGGTATCTGAAGAGATCACACATGCAAAATGACTGTTGTTGTTACTAAAAAGAACACACATGCAATGACACAAATGACTCGTTGTTGTTACTAAAAAGAACACACATGCAATGACACTGGTGGATCCATGGGTGGATTGTGAAAAGAGCACACATGCAATGACACTGGTGGATCCATATGTGGTATGTTAAAAGAACACACATGCAATGACTTTGGTTTTTGTTAGTGAAAAGAACACACATGCAATGACACTGGTGGATCCATAGGTGGTCTCTGAAGAGAGCACACATTTCAATGACTCTTGTTGTTGTTAGTAAAAAGAACACACATGCAATGACACTAGTGGATCCATGTGTGGTCTCTGAAGAGAAGACACATGCAGTGACAGTGGTTGTTGTTACTAAAAAGAACACACATGCAATGACACTGGTGGATCCATAGGTGGATTGTGAAGAGAACACACATGCAATGACACTGGTGGATCCATGGTGGATTGTGAAAAGAACACACATGCAATGACACTGTTGGATTCATAGGTGGTATGTGAAGAGAACACACATGCAAAATGACTCTGGTTGTTGTTACAAAAAGAACACACAACAAAATGACACTGGTGGGATCCATGGGTGGATTGTGAAAAGAAAACACATGCAATGACACTGGTGGATCCATAGGTGGTATGTGAAAAGAACACACATGCAAAATGACTCTGGTTGTTGTTACTAAAAAGAACACACATGCAATGACACTAGTGGATCCATGTGTGGTCGCTGTAGAGAACACACATTTCAATGACACTGGTGGATCCATATGTGGTATGTGAAAAGAACACACATGCAATGACTCTGGTTGTTGTTAGTGAAAAGAACACACATGCAATGACTCTGGTGGATCCATAGGTGGTATGTGAGAAGAACACACATGCAAAATGACTCTGGTTGTTGTTACTAAAAAGAACACACATGCAATGACACTGGTGGATCCATAGGTAGATTATGAAATGAACACACATGCAATGACACTGGTGGAGCCATAGGTGGTATGTGAGAAGAACACACATTTCAATGACTCTGGTTGTTGTTACTAAAAAGAACACACATGCAATGACACTGGTGGATCCATAGGTGGTATGTGAAGAGATCACACATGCAAAATGACTCTGGTTGTTGTTACTAAAAAGAACACACATGCAAAATGACACTGGTGGGATGGATGGGTGGATTGTGAAAATAAAACACATGCAATGACACTTGTGGATCCATAGGTGGTATGTGAAAAGAACACACATGCAAAATGCCTCTGGTCTTACTAAAAAGAACACACATGCAATGACACTGGTGGATCCATGGGTGGATTGTGAAAAGAACACACATGCAATGACAATGGTGTTCCATATGTGGTATATGAAAAGAACACACATGCAATGATCTGGTTGTTGTTAGTGAAAAGAACACACATGCAATGACACTAGTGGATCCATGTGTGGTCTCTGAAGAGAGCACACATTTCGATGACTCTTGTTGTTGTTAGTAAAAAGAACACACATGCAATAACACTGGTGGATCCATGTGTGGTCTCTGAAGAGAGCACACATGCAATAACACTGGTTGTTGTTACTAAAAAGAACACATGCAATGACACTGGTGGATCCATAGGTGGATTGTTAAGAGAACAGACATGCAATGACACTTGTGGATCCATAGGTGGTATGTGAAAAGAACACACATGCAAAATGACTCTGGTTGTTGTTACTAAAAAGAACACACATGCAAAATGACACTGGTGGGATCCATGGGTGGATTGTGAAAAGAAAACACCTGCAATGACACTAGTGGATCCATAGGTGGTATGTGAAAAGAACACACATGCAAAATGACTCTAGTTGTTACTAAAACGAACACACATGCAATGACACTGGTGGGTCCATGGGTGGATTGTGAAAAGAACACACATGCAATGACACTGGTGGATCCATATGTGGTATGTGAAAAGAACACAAATGCAAAATGACTTTGGTTGCTACTAAAAAGAACACACATGCAATGACACTGGTGGATCCATGTGTGGTCTCAGTAGAGAACACACATTTCAATCACACTGGTGGATCCATATTTGGTATGTGAAAAGAACAAACATGCAATGACTCTGGTTGTTGTTAGTGAAATGAACACACATGTAATGACACTAGTGGATCCATAGGTGGTATGTGAGAAGAACACATTTCAATGACTCTGGTTGTTGTTACTAAAAAGAACACACATGCAATGACACTGGTGGATCCATAGGTGGTATGTGAAGAGATCACACATGCAAAATGACTCTGGTTGTTGTTACTAAAAAGAACACACAACAAAATGACACTGGTGGGATCCATGGGTGGATTGTGAAAAGAAAACACATGCAATGACACTGGTGGATCCATAGGTGGTATGTGAAAAGAACACACATGCAAAATGACTCTGGTTGTTGTTACTAAAAAGAACACACATGCAATGACACTAGTGGATCCATGTGTGGTCTCTGTAGAGAACACGCATTTCAATGACACTGGTGGATCCATATGTGGTATGTGAAAAGAACACACATGCAATGACTCTGGTTGTTGTTAGTGAAATGAGCACACATGCAATGACACTGGTGGATCCATAGGTGGTATGTGAGAAGAACACACATTTCAATGACTCTGGTTGTTGTTACTAAAAAGAACACACATGCAATGACACTGGTAGATCCATAGGTGGTATGTGAAGAGATCACACATGCAAACTGACTATGGTTGTTGTTACGAAAAATAACACACATGCAAAATGACACTGGTGGGATCCATGGGTGGATTGTGAAAAGAAAACACATGCAATGACACTGGTGGATCCATAGGTGGTATGTGAAAAGAACACACATGCAAAATGACTTAGGTTGTTGTTACTAAAAAGAACACAAATGCAAAATGACACTGGTGGGATCCATGGTTGGATTGTGAAAAGAAAGCACATGCAATGACACTAGTGGATCCATTGGTGGTATGTGAAAAGAACACATTTCAATGACTCTTCTTTTTACTAAAAAGAACACACATGCAAAATGACTCTGGTTGTTGTTACTAAAAAGAACACACATGCAATGACACTGGTGGATCCATAGGTGGTATGTGAAGAGAACACACATGCAAAATGACTCTGGTTGTTGTTACTAAAAAGAACGCACATGCAAAATGACACTGGTGGGATCCATGGGTGGATTGTGAAAAGAAAACACGAGCAATGACACTCGTGGATCCATAGGTGGTATGTGAAAAGAACACACATGCAAAATGAGTCTGGTTGTTACTAAAAAGAACACATATGCAATGACACTGGTGGATCCATGGGTGGATTGTGAAAACAACACACATGCAATGACACTGGTGGATCCATATGTGGTATGTGAAAAGAACACACATGCAATGACTCTGGTTGTTGTTAGTGAAAAGAACACACATGCAATGACACTGGTGGATCCATAGGTGGTCTCTGAAGAGAGCACACATTTCAATGACTCTTGTTGTTGTTAGTAAAAAGAACACACGTGCAATGGCACTGGTGGATTCATAGGTGGATTGTGAAGAGAACACACATGCAATGACACTAGTGGATCCATAGGTGGTATGTGAAAAGAACACACATGCAAAATGACTCTGGTTGTTGTTACTAAAAAGAACACACATGCAATGACACTGGTGGATCCATGGGTGGATTGGGAAAAGAACACACATGCAATGACACTAGTGGATCCATAGGTGGTATGTGAAAAGAACAAACATGCAAAATGACTCTGGTTGTTGTTACTAAAAAGAACACACATGCAATGACACTGGTAGATCCATAGGTGGTATGTGAAGAGATCACACATGCAAAATGACTCTGGTTGTTGTTACTAAAAATAACACACATGCAAAATGACACTGGTGGGATCCATGGGTGGATTGTGAAAAGAAAACACATGCAATGACACTGGTGGATCCATAGGTGGTATGTGAAAAGAACACACATGCAAAATGACTTAGGTTGTTGTTACTAAAAAGAACACAAATGCAAAATGACACTGGTGGGATCCATGGTTGGATTGTGAAAAGAAAGCACATGCAATGACACTAGTGGATCCATTGGTGGTATGTGAAAAGAACACATTTCAATGACTCTTCTTTTTACTAAAAAGAACACACATGCAAAATGACTCTGGTTGTTGTTACTAAAAAGAACACACATGCAATGACACTGGTGGATCCATAGGTGGTATGTGAAGAGAACACACATGCAAAATGACTCTGGTTGTTGTTACTAAAAAGAACGCACATGCAAAATGACACTGGTGGGATCCATGGGTGGATTGTGAAAAGAAAACACGAGCAATGACACTCGTGGATCCATAGGTGGTATGTGAAAAGAACACACATGCAAAATGAGTCTGGTTGTTACTAAAAAGAACACATATGCAATGACACTGGTGGATCCATGGGTGGATTGTGAAAACAACACACATGCAATGACACTGGTGGATCCATATGTGGTATGTGAAAAGAACACACATGCAATGACTCTGGTGGTTAGTGAAAAGAACACACATGCAATGACACTGGTGGATCCATAGGTGGTCTCTGAAGAGAGCACACATTTCAATGACTCTTGTTGTTGTTAGTAAAAAGAACACACGTGCAATGGCACTGGTGGATTCATAGGTGGATTGTGAAGAGAACACACATGCAATGACACTAGTGGATCCATAGGTGGTATGTGAAAAGAACACACATGCAAAATGACTCTGGTTGTTGTTACTAAAAAGAACACACATGCAATGACACTGGTGGATCCATGGGTGGATTGGGAAAAGAACACACATGCAATGACACTAGTGGATCCATAGGTGGTATGTGAAAAGAACAAACATGCAAAATGACTCTGGTTGTTGTTACTAAAAAGAACACACATGCAATGACATTGGTGGATCCATAGGTGGTATGTGAATAGAACACACATGCAAAATAACTCTAGTTGTTGTTACTAAAAAGAACACACATGCAATGACACTGGTGGATCCATAGGTGGTATCTGAAAAGAACACACATGCAAAATGACTCTGGTTGTTGTTACTAAAAAGAACACACATGCAATGACACTGGTGGATCCATAGGTGGTATGTGAAGAGAACACACATGCAATGACACTGGTGGATCCATAGGTGGTATGTGAAAAGAACACAAATGCAATGACTCGTTGTTGTTAGTGAAAAGAACACACATGCAATGACTGGTGGATCCATAGGTGGTATGTGAAGAACACACATGCAAAATGACTCTGTTGTTGTTACTAAAAAGAACACACATGCAATGACACAGTGGATCCATGGGTGGATTATTAAATGAACACACATGCAATGACACTGGTGGATCCATAGGTGGTATGTGAAAAGAACACACATGCAATGACTCTGGTTGTTACTAAAAAGATCACACATGCAATGACACTGGTGGATCCATAGGTGGATTGTTAAGAGAACACACATGCAAAATGACTGGTTGTTGTTACTAAAAAGAACACACATGCAATGACACTGGTGGATCCATGGGTGGATTGTGAAAATAAAACACATGCAATGACACTGGTGGATCCATAGGTGGTTTGTGAAAAGAACACACATGCAAAATGACTCTGGTTGTTACTAAAAAGAACACACATGCAATGACACTAGTGGATCCATGGGTGGATTGTGAAAAGAACACACATGCAATGACAATGGTGGATCCATATGTGGTATGTGAAAAGAACACACATGCAATGACTGGTTGTTGTTAGTAAAAAGAACACACATGCAATAACACTGGTGGATCCATGTGTGGTCTGTGAAGAGAGAACACACATTTCAATGACTCTTGTTGTTGTTAGTAAAAGAACACACATGCAATGACACTGGTGGATCCATCGGTGGTCTGTGAAGAGAACACACATGCAATGACTGGTTGTTGTTACTAAAAAGAACACATGCAATGACACTGGTGGATCCATAGGTGGATTGTGAAAAGAACACACATGCAATGACACTGGTGGATCCATAGGTGGTATGTGAAAAGAACACACATGCAAAATGACTCTGGTTGTTGTAACTAAAAAAACACACATGCAAAATGAAACTGGTGGGATCCATGGGTGGATTGTGAAAAGAAAACACCTGCAATGACACTAGTGGATCCATAGGTGGTATGTGAAAAGAACACACATGCAAAATGACTCTAGTTGTTACTAAAACGAACACACATGCAATTACACTGGTGGGTCCATGGGTGGATTGTGAAAAGAACACACATGCAATGACACTGGTGGATCCATATGTGGTATGTGAAAAGAACACACATGCAAAATAACTATGGTTGTTACTAAAAAGAACACACATGCAATGACACTGGTGGATCCATGTGTGGTCTCAGTAGAGAACACACATTTCAATCACACTGGTGGATCCATATTTGGTATGTGAAAAGAACACACATGCAATGACTCTGGTTGTTGTTAGTGAAATGAACACACATGCAATGACACTAGTGGATCCATAGGTGGTATGTGAGAAGAACACATTTCAATGACTCGTTGTTGTTACTAAAAGAACACACATGCAATGACACTGTGGATCCACAGGTGGTATGTGAAAAGAACACACATGCAAAATGACTCTAGTTGTTACTAAAAAGAACACACATGCAATGACACCGGTGGATCCATGGGTGGATTGTGAAAAGAAAACACATGCAATGACACTGGTGGATCCATAGGTGGTATGTGAAAAGAACACACATGCAAAATGACTCTGGTTGTTCCTAAAAGAACACACATGCAATGACACTAGTGGATCCATGTGTGGTCTCTGTGAGAACACACATTTCAATCACACCGGTGGATCCATATGTGGTATGTGAAAAGAACACGCAAGCAATAACTCTGGTTGTTGTTAGTGAAATGAACACACATGCAATGACACTTTTGGATCCATAGGTGGTATGTGACAAGAACACACATTTCAATGACTCTGGTTGTTGTTACTAAAAAGAACACACATGCACTGACACAGGTGGATCCATAGGTGGTATGTGAAGAGATCAAACATGCAAAATGACTCTGGTTGTTGTTATAAAAAGAACACACATGCAATGACACTGGTGGATCCATGGGTGGATTGTGAAAAGAACACACATGCAATGACACTCGTGGATGCATAGGTGGTATGTGAAAAGAACATACATGCAAATGACTTAGGTTGTTGTTACTAAAAGAACACACATGCAAAATGACACTGGTGGGATCCATGGTGGATTGTGAAAAGAAACACACATGCAATGACACTAGTGGATCCATAGGTGGTATGTGAAAAGAACACACATTACAATTCGACTCTTCTTTACTAAAAAGAACACACATGCAATGACTCTGGTTGTTGTTACTAAAAAGAACACACATGCAATGACACTGGTCGATCCATAGGTGGTATGTGAAGAGAACACAGATGCAAAGTGACTGGTTGTTGTTACTAAAAGAACACACATGCAAAATGACACTGTGGATCCATGGGTGGATTGTGAAAAGAAAACACATGCAATGGCACTGGTGGATCCATAGGTGGTATGTGAAAAGAACACACATGCAAAATGACTGGTTGTTACTAAAAAGAACACACATGCAATGACACTGGAGGATCCATGGGAGGATTGTGAAAACAACACACATGCAATGACACTGGTGGATCCATATGTGGTATGTGAAAAGAACACACATGCAATGACTCTGGTTGTTGTTAGTTAAATGAACACACATGCAATGACACTAGTGGATCCATAGGTGGTCTCTTACGAGAACACACATTACAATGACTCTTGTTGTTGTTAGTAAAAGAACACACATGCAATGGCACCGGTGGATTGTGAAGAGAACACACATGCAATGACACTAGTGGATCCATAGGTGGTATGTGAAAAGAACACACATGCAAAATGACTAGTTGTTGTTACTAAAAAGAACACACATGCAATGACACTGGTGGATCCATGGGTGGATTGGGAAAAGAACACACATGCAATGACACTGGTGGATCCATAGGTGGTATGTGAGAAGAACACACATGCAAAATGACTCTGGTTGTTGTTACTAAAAAGAACACACAAGCAATGACACTGGTGGATCCATATGTGGTATGTGAAGAGATCACACATGCAAAATGACTCTGGTTGTTGTTACTAAAATTAACACCCATGCAATGATTCTGGTGGACCCATGGGTGGATTTTGAAAATACAACACATGCAATGACACTGGTGGATCCATAGGTGGTATGTGAAAAGAACACACATGCAAAATGACTGGTTGTTGTTACTAAAAAGAACACAAATGCATAATGAGACTTGTGGGATTCATGGTTGGTTTGTGAAAAGATAGCTCTTGCAATGTCACTAGTGGATCCATTGGTGGTATGTGAAAAGAACACATTTCAATGACTCTTCTTTTTACTAATAAGAACACACATGCAAAATGACTCTGGTTGTTGTTACTAAAAGAACACACATACAATGACACTGGTGGATCCATAGGTGGATTGTGAAATGAACACACATGCAATGACACTTGTTGGTAGTAATAAGATGAACGCACATGCAAAATGACACTGGTGGGATCCATGGGGGGATTGTGAAAAGAAAACACGAGCAATGACACTCGTGGATCCATAGGTGGTATGTGAAAAGAACACACATGCAAAATGACTGGTTGTTACAAAAAAGAACACATATGCAATGACACTGGTGGATCCATGGGTGGATTGTGAAACAACACACATGCAATGACACTGTGGATCCATATGTGTTATGTGAAAAGAACACACATGCAATGACTCTGGTTTTTGTTAGTGAAAAGAACACACATGCAATGACACTGGTGGATCCATAGGTGGTCTCTGAAGATAACACACATTACAATGACTCTGTTGCTGTTACTAAAAGAACACACGTGCAATGGCACTGTGGATTCATAGGTGGATTGTGAAGAACACACATGCAATGACACTAGTGGATCCATAGGTGGTATGTGAAAAGAACACACATGCAAAATGACTCTAGTTGTTACTAAAAAGAACACACATGCAATGACACTGGTGGATCCATGGGTGGATTGGGAAAAGAACACACATGCAATGACACTAGTGGATCCATAGGTGGTATGTGAAAAGAACAAACATGCAAAATGACTCTGGTTGTTGTTACTAAAAAGAACACACATGCAATGACATTGGTGGATCCATAGGTGGTATGTGAATAGAACACACATGCAAAATAACTCTAGTTGTTGTTACTAAAAAGAACACACATGCAATGACACTGGTGGATCCATAGGTGGTATCTGAAAAGAACACACATGCAAAATGACTCTGGTTGTTGTTACTAAAAAGAACACACATGCAATGACACTGGTGGATCCATAGGTGGTATGTGAATAGAACACACATGCAAACTAATTCTGGTTGTTCTTACTAAAAAGAACACACATGCAATGACACCGTTGGATCCATAGGTGGTATGTGAAAAGAACACACATGCATAATGACTCTGGTTGTTGTTACTAAAAAGAACACACATGCAATGATACTGGTGGATCCATAGGTGGTATGTGAATAGAACACACATGCAAAATGACTCTGGTTGTTGTTACTAAAAAGAACACACATGCAAAATGACACTGGTGGGATCCATGGGTGGATTGTGAAAATAAAACACATGCAATGACACTGGTGGATCCATAGGTGGTATGTGAAAAGAACACACATGCAAAATGACTCTGGTTGTTGTTACTAAAAAGAACACACATGCAATGACACTAGTGGATCCATGGGTGAATTGTGAAAAGAACACACATGCAATGACACTAGTGGATCCATATGTGGTATGTGAAAAGAACACACATGCAAAATGACTCTGGTTGTTACTAAAAAGAACACACATGCAGTGACACTGGTGGATCCATGTGTGGTCTCTGTAGAGAACACACATTTCAATCACACTGGTGGATCCATATGTGGTATGTGAAAAGAACACACATGCAATGACTCTGGTTGTTGTTAGTGAAATGAACACACATGCAATGACACTGGTGGATCCATAGGTGGTATGTGAGAAGAACACACATTTCAATGACTCTGGTTGTTGTTACTAAAAAGAACACACATGCAATGACACTGGTAGATCCATAGGTGGTATGTGAAGAGATCACACATGCAAAATGACTATGGTTGTTGTTACGAAAAATAACACACATGCAAAATGACACTGGTGGGATCCATGGGTGGATTGTGAAAAGAAAACACATGCAATGACACTGGTGGATCCATAGGTGGTATGTGAAAAGAATACACATGCAAAATGACTTAGGTTGTTGTTACTAAAAAGAACACAAATGCAAAATGACACTGGTGGGATCCATGGTTGGATTGTGAAAAGAAAGCACATGCAATGACACTGGTGCATCCATAGGTGGTATGTGAAAAGAACACATTTCAATGACTCTTCTTTTTACTAAAAAGAACACACATGCAAAATGACTCTGGTTGTTGTTACTAAAAAGAACACACATGCAATGACACTGGTGGATCCATAGGTGGTATGTGAAGAGAACACACATGCAAAATGACTCTGGTTGTTGTTACTAAAAAGAACGCACATGCAAAATGACACTGGTGGGATCCATGGGTGGATTGTGAAAAGAAAACACGAGCAATGACACTCGTGGATCCATAGGTGGTATGTGAAAAGAACACACATGCAAAATGACTCTAGTTGTTACTAAAAAGAACACATATGCAATGACACTGGTGGATCCATGGGTGGATTGTGAAAACAACACACATGCAATGACACTGGTGGATCCATATGTGGTATGTGAAAAGAACACACATGCAAAATGACTCTGGTTGTTACTAAAAAGAACACACATGCAATGGCACTGGTGGATCCATGTGCGGTCTCTGTAGAGAACACACATTTCAATCACACTGGTGGATCCATATGTGGTATGTGAAAAGAACACACATGCAATGACTCTGGTTGTTGTTAGTGAAATGAACACACATGCAATGACACTGGTGGATCCATAGGTGGTATGTGAGAAGAACACACATTTCAATGACTCTGGTTGTTGTTACTCAAAAGAAAACACATGCAATGACACTGGTGGATCCATAGGTGGTATGTGAAGAGATCACACATGCAAAATGACTCTGGTTGTTGTTACTAAAAAGAACACACATGCAATGACACTGGTGGATCCATGGGTGGATTGTGAAAATAATACACATTTCAATGACACTGGTGGATCCATAGGTGGTATGTGAAAAGAACACACATGCAAAATGACTCTGGTTGTTGTTACTAAAAAGAACACACATGCAATGACACTGGTGGATCCATGGGTGGATTGTGAAAAGAGCACACATGCAATGACACTGGTGGATCCATATGTGGTATGTGAAAAGAACACACATGCAATGACTCTGGTTGTTGTTAGTGAAAAGAACACACATGCAATGACACTGGTGGATCCATAGGTGGTCTCTGAAGAGAGCACACATTTCAATGACTCTTGTTGTTGTTAGTAAAAAGAACACACATGCAATGACACTGGTGGATCCATGTGTGGTCTCTGAAGAGAACACACATGCAGTGACAGTGGTTGTTGTTACTAAAAAGAACACACATGCAATGACATTGGTGGATCCGTAGGTGGATTGTGAAGAGAACACATATGCAATGACACTGGTGGATCCATGGGTGGATTGTGAAAAGAACACACATGCAATGACACTAGTGGATCCATAGGTGGTATGTGAAAAGAACACACATGCAAAATGACTCTGGTTGTTGTTACTAAAAAGAACACACATGCAATGACACTGGTGGATCCATAGGTGGTATGTGAAGAGAACACACATGCAAAATGACTCTGGTTGTTGTTACTAAAAAGAACACACATGCAAAATGACACTGGTGGGATCCATGGGTGGATTGTGAAAAGAAAACACATGCAATGACACTGGTGGATCCATAGGTGGTATGTGAAAAGAACACACATGCAAAATGACTCTGGTTGTTACTAAAAAGAACACATATGCAATGACACTAGTGGATCCATGGGTGGATTGTGAAAAGAACACACATGCAATGACACTGGTGGATCCATATGTGGTATATGAAAAGAACACACATGCAAAATGACTCTGGTTGTTACTAAAAAGAACACACATGCAATGGCACTGGTGGATCCATGTGCGGTCTCTGTAGAGAACACACATTTCAATCACACTGGTGGATCCATATGTGGTATGTGAAAAGAACACACATGCAATGACTCTGGTTGTTGTTAGTGAAAAGAACACACATGCAATGCCACTGGTGGATCCATAGGTGGTCTCTGAAGAGAGCACACATTTCAATGACACTGGTTTTTGTTACTAAAAAGAACACATGCAATGACACTGGTGGATCCATAGGTGGATTGTGAAGAGAACACACATGCAATGACACTGGTGGATCCATAGGTGGTATGTGAAAAGAACACACATGCAATGACACTATGGATCCATGTGTGGTCTCTGTAGAGAACACGCATTTCAATGACACTGGTGGATCCATAT
The DNA here is from genome assembly GCA_023614405.1 of Avena insularis. Lineage (NCBI taxonomy): Eukaryota > Viridiplantae > Streptophyta > Magnoliopsida > Poales > Poaceae > Avena > Avena insularis. The sequence continues at coordinate 240,352 of JAJUPC010000424.1, forward strand.
GTGGTATGTGAAAAGAACACACATGCAATGACACTGGTTATTGTTAGTGAAAAGAACACACATGCAATGACACTGGTGGATCCATAGGTGGTATGTGAGAAGAACACACATGCAAAATGACTCTGGTTGTTGTTACTAAAAAGAACACACATGCAATGACACTGGTGGATCCATGGGTGGATTGTGAAAAGAACACACATGCAATGACACTGGTGGATCCATATGTGGTATGTGAAAATAACACACATGCAATGACTCTGGTTGTTGTTAGTGAAATGAACACACATGCAATGACACTAGTGGATCCATGTGTGGTCTCTGAAGAGAGCACACATTTCGATGACTCTTGTTGTTGTTAGTAAAAAGAACACGCATGCAATGACACTGGTGGATCCATGTGTGGTCTCTGAAGAGAGCACACATGCAATAACACTGGTTGTTCTTACTAAAAAGAACACACGCAATGACACTAGTGGATCCATAGGTGGTATGTGAAAAGAACACACATGCAAAATGACTCTGGTTGTTGTTACTAAAAAGAACACACATGCAAAATGACACTGGTGGGATCCATGGGTGGATTGTGAAAAGAAATCACATGCAATGACACTGGTGGATCCATAGGTGGTATGTGAAAAGAACACACATGCAAAATGACTCTGGTTGTTACTAAAAAGAACACATATGCAATGACACTGGTGGATCCATGGGTGGATTGTGAAAAGAACACACATGTAATGACACTGGTGGATCCATATGTGGTATGTGAAAAGAACACACATGCAAAATGACTCTGGTTGTTACTAAAAAGAACACACATGCAATGGCACTGGTAGATCCATGTGCGGTCTCTGTAGAGAACACACATTTCAATCACACTGGTGGATCCATATGTGGTATGTGAAAATAACACACATGCAATGACTCTGGTTGTTGTTAGTGAAATGAACACACATGCAATGACACTAGTGGATCCATGTGTGGTCTCTGAAGAGAGCACACATTTCGATGACTCTTGTTGTTGTTAGTAAAAAGAACACACATGCAATGACACTGGTGGATCCATGTGTGGTCTCTGAAGAGAGCACACATGCAATAACACTGGTTGTTCTTACTAAAAAGAACACACGCAATGACACTAGTGGATCCATAGGTGGTATGTGAAAAGAACACACATGCAAAATGACTCTGGTTGTTGTTACTAAAAAGAACACACATGCAAAATGACACTGGTGGGATCCATGGGTGGATTGTGAAAAGAAATCACATGCAATGACACTGGTGGATCCATAGGTGGTATGTGAAAAGAACACACATGCAAAATGACTCTAGTTGTTACTAAAACGAACACACATGCAATGACACTGGTGGGTCCATGGGTGGATTGTTACTAAAAAGAACACACATGCAATGACACTGGTGGATCCATGTGTGGTCTCTGTAGAGAACACACATTTCAATCACACTGGTGGATCCATATGTGGTATGTGAAAAGAACACACATGCAATGACTCTGGTTGTTGTTAGTGAAATGAACACACATGCAATGACACTGGTGGATCCATAGGTGTTATGTGAGAAGAACACACATTTCAATGACTCTGGTTGTTGTTACTAAAAAGAACACACATGCAATGACACTGGTGGATCCATAGGTGGTACGTGCAGAGATCACACATGCAAAATGACTCTGGTTGTTGTTACTAAAAGGAACACACATGCAATGACACTGGTGGATCCATGGGTGGATTGTGAAAAGAACACACATGCAAGATGACACTGGTGGATCCATAGGTGGTATGTGAGAAGAACACACATGCAAATTGACTCTGGTTGTTACTAAAAAGAACACACATGCAATGGCACTGGTGGATCCATGTGCGGTCTGTGTAGAGAACACACATTTCAATCACACTGGTGGATCCATATGTGGTATGTGAAAAGAACACACATGCAATGACTCTGGTTGTTTTTAGTGAAAAGAACACACATGCAATGACACTAGTGGATCCATAGGTGGTCTCTGAAGAGAGAACACATTTCAATGACACTGGTTTTTGTTACTAAAAAGAACACATGCAATGACACTGGTGGATCCATTGGTGGATTGTGAAGAGAACACAATGCAATGACACTGGTGGATCCATAGGTGGTATGTGAAAAGAACACACATGCAATGACACTGTGGATCCATGTGTGGTCTCTATAGAGAACACGCATTTCAATGACACTGGTGGATCCATATGTGGTATGTGAAAAGAACACACATGCAATGACACTGGTTATTGTTAGTGAAAAGAACACACATGCAATGACACTGGTGGATCCATAGGTGGTATGTGAGAAGAACACACATGCAAAATGACTCTGGTTGTTGTTACTAAAAAGAACACACATGCAATGACACTGGTGGATCCATGGGTGGATTGTGAAAAGAACACACATGCAATGACACTGGTGGATCCATAGGTGGTATGTGAAAAGAACACACATGCAAAATGACTCTGGTTGTTGTTACTAAAAAGAACACACATGCAATGACACTGGTGGATCCATAGGTGGTATGTGAAGAGAACACACATGCAAAATGACTCTGGTTGTTGTTACTAAAAAGAACACACATGCAAAATGACACTTTTGGGATCCATGGGTGGACTGTGAAAAGAAAACACAAGCAATGACACTCGTGGATCCATAGGTGGTATGTGAAAAGAACACACATGCAAAATGACTCTGGTTGTTACTAAAAAGAACACATATGCAATGACACTGGTGGATCCATGGGTGGATTGTGAAAAGAACACACATGCAATGACACTGGTGGATCCATATGTGGTATGTGAAAAGAACACACATGCAAAATGACTCTGGTTGTTACTAAAAAGAACACACATGCAATGGCACTGGTGGATCCATGTGCGGTCTCTGTAGAGAACACACATTTCAATCACACTGGTGGATCCATATGTGGTATGTGAAAAGAACACACATGCAATGACTCTGGTTGTTGTTAGTGAAATGAACACACATGCAATGACACTGGTGGATCCATGTCTGGTCTCTGAAGAGAACACACATTCAATGACTCTTATTGTTCTTAGTAAAAAGAGCACACATGCAATGACACTGGTGGATCCATGTGTGGTCTCTGAAGAGAGCACACATGCAATAACACTGGTTGTTCTTACTAAAAAGAACACATGCAATGACACTAGTGGATCCATAGGTGGTATGTGAAAAGAACACACATGCAAAATGACTCTAGTTGTTGTTACTAAAAAGAACACACATGCAAAATGACACTGGTGGGATCCATGGGTGGATTGTGAAAAGAAATCACATGCAATGACACTGGTGGATCCATAGGTGGTATGTGAAAAGAACACACATGCAAAATGACTCTAGTTGTTACTAAAACGAACACACATGCAATGACACTGGTGGGTCCATGGGTGGATTGTTACTAAAAAGAACACACATGCAATGACACTGGTGGATCCATGTGTGGTCTCTTTGGAGAACACACATTTCAATAAAACTGGTGGATCCATATGTGGTATGTGAAAAGAACAAACATGCAATGACTCTGGTTGTTGTTAGTGAAATGAACACACATGTAATGACACTGGTGGATCCATAGGTGGTATGTATTAAGAACACATTTCAATGACTCTGGTTGTTGTTACTAAAAAGAACACACATGCAATGACACTGGTGGATCCATAGGTGGTATGTGAAAAGATCACACATGCAAAATGACTATGGTTGTTGTTACTAAAAAGAACACACATGCAATGACACTGGTGGATCCATGGGTGGATTGTGACAATAATACACATTTCAATGACACTTCTGGGTCCATAGGTGGTATGTAAAAAGAACACACATGCAAAATGACTCTGGTCGTTGTTACTAAAAAGAACACACATGCAATGACACTGGTGGATCCATGGGTGTATTGTGAAAAGAGCACACATGCAATGACACTGGTGGATGCAATGTGGTATGTGAAAAGAACACACATGCAATGACTCTGGTTGTTGTTAGTGAAAAGAACACACATGCAATGACACTGGTGGATCCATAGGTGGTCTCTGAAGAGAGCACAGATTTCAATGACTCTTGTTGTTGTTAGTAAAAAGAACACACATGCAATGGCACTGGTGGATTCATAGGTGGATTGGGAAGAGAACACACATGCAATGACACTGGTGGATCCATAGGTGGTATGTGAAAAGAACACACATGCAAAATGACTCTGGTTGTTGTTACTAAAAAGAACACACATGCAATGACATTGGTGGATCCATAGGTGGTATGTGAAGAGAACACACATGCAAAATGACTCTGGTTGTTGTTACTAAAAAGAACACACATGAAAATGACACTGGTGGGATCCATGGGTGGACTTTGAAAAGAAAACACAAGCAATGACACTCGTGGATCCATAGGTGGTATGTGAAAAGAACACACTTGCAAAATGACTCTGGTTGTTACTAAAAAGAACACATATGCAATGACACTGGTGGATCCATGGGTGGATTGTGAAAAGAACACACATGTAATGACACTGGTGGATCCATATGTGGTATGTGAAAAGAACACACATGCAAAATGACTCTGGTTGTTACTAAAAAGAACACACATGCAATGACACTGGTGGATCCATGGGTGTATTGTGAAAAGAGCACACATGCAATGACACTGGTGGATGCAATGTGGTATGTGAAAAGAACACACATGCAATGACTCTGGTTGTTGTTAGTGAAAAGAACACACATGCAATGACACTGGTGGATCCATAGGTGGTCTCTGAAGAGAGCACAGATTTCAATGACTCTTGTTGTTGTTAGTAAAAAGAACACACATGCAATGGCACTGGTGGATTCATAGGTGGATTGGGAAGAGAACACACATGCAATGACACTGGTGGATCCATAGGTGGTATGTGAAAAGAACACACATGCAAAATGACTCTGGTTGTTGTTACTAAAAAGAACACACATGCAATGACATTGGTGGATCCATAGGTGGTATGTGAAGAGAACACACATGCAAAATGACTCTGGTTGTTGTTACTAAAAAGAACACACATGCAAAATGACACTGGTGGGATCCATGGGTGGACTGTGAAAAGAAAACACAAGCAATGACACTCGTGGATCCATAGGTGGTATGTGAAAAGAACACACATGCAAAATGACTCTGGTTGTTACTAAAAAGAACACATATGCAATGACACTGGTGGATCCATGGGTGGATTGTGAAAAGAACACACATGTAATGACACTGGTGGATCCATATGTGGTATGTGAAAAGAACACACATGCAAAATGACTGGTTGTTACTAAAAGAACACACATGCAATGGCACTGGAGATCCATGTGGTCTCAGAGAGAACACACATTTAATCACACTGGTGGATCCATATGTATGTGAAAATAACACACATGCAATGACTCTGGTTGTTGTTAGTGAAATGAACACACATGCAATGACACTGGTGGATCAATGTGTGGTCTCTAAGCTTAACACAAATTCAATGACTCTTGTTTTTGTTAGTAACAAGAACACACATGTAATGACACTGGTGGATCCATGTGTGGTCTCTGAAGAGAGCACACATGCAATAACACTGGTTGTTGTTACTAAAAAGAACACATGCAATGACACTGGTGGATCCATAGGTGGTATGTGAAAAGAACACACATGCAAAATGACTCTAGTTGTTGTTACTAAAAAGAACACACATGCAATGACACAAAAGAACACACATGCAATGACACTGGTGGGATCCATGGGTGGATTGTGAAAAGAACACACATGCAAGGACACTGGTGGATCCATAGGTGGTATGTGAAAAGAACACACATGCAATTTGACTCTTGTTGTTACTAAAAAGAACACACATGCAATGACACTGGTGGGTCCATGGGTGGATTAAAAAGAACACACATGCAATGACACTGTGGATCCATATGTGGTCTTTGAAAGAACACACATGCAATGACACTGGTGGATCCATATCTGGATAGAGAAAAGAACACAAATGCAATCACACTGGTCATAGGTGGTATGTGAAAAGAACACACATGCAAAATGACTCTGGTTGTTACTAAAAAGAACACACATGCAATGACACTGGTGGATCCATGGGTGGATTGTGAAAAGAACACACATGCAATGACACTGGTGGATCCATATGTGGTATGTGAAAAGAACACACATGCAAAATGACTGGTTGTTGTTACTAATAAGAACACACATGCAATGACACTGGTGGATCCGTGGGTGGTCTGTGAAAAGAACACACATTTCAATGACACTGGTGGATCCATAGGTGGTATGTGAAAAGAACACACATGCAAATACACTCTGGTTTATGTAACTAAAAAGAACACACATGCAATGACACTGGTGGATCCATAGGTGGTATGTGAAAAGAACACACATGCAATGACTATGGTTGTTGTGAGTAAAAAGAACACACATGCCATGACCTTTGGTGGATCCATGGGTGGATTGTGAAAAGAACACATTTCAATGACTCCGGTTGTTGTTAGTCAAAAGAACACACATGCAATGACACTGGTGGATCCATAGGTGGTATGTGAAGAGAACACACATGCAAAATGACTCTGGTTGTTGTTACTTATAAGAACACACATGCAATGACACTGGTGGATCCATGGGTGGATTGTGAAAAGAACACACATGCAATGACACTGGTGGATCCATATGTGGTATGTGAAAAGAACACACATGCAAAATGACTGTTGTTGTTAGTAAAAGAACACACATGCAATGACACTGTGGATCCATGTGTGGTCTCAAAGAACACACATTTCAATGACACTAGGTGGATCCATAGGTGGTATGTGAAAAGAACACACATGCAATGACTGGTTGTTGTTACTAAAGAACACACATGCAATGACACTGTGGATCCATAGGTGGTATGTGAATAAACACACATGCAAAATGACTCTGGTTGTTACTAAAAAGAACACACATGCAATGACATTGGTGGATCCATAGGTGGTATGTGAAAGAACACACATGCAAATGACTCTGGTTGTTGTTACTAAAAGAACACATGCAATGACACTGGTGGATCCATAGGTGGATTGAAAAGAACACACATGCAATGACACTGGTGGATCCATAGGTGGTATGTGAATAGAACACACATGCAAAATGACTATGGTTGTTGTTACTAAAAAGAACACACATGCAATGACACTTGTGAATCCATATGGTATGTGAAAAGAACACACATGCAAAATGACTCTGGTTGTTGTTAAAAAAGAACACACATGCAATGACATGGTGGATCCATGGGTGGTAGAAAAGAAAACACATGCAAAATGACTCGTTGTTGTTACTAAAAAGAACACACATGCAATGACACTGTGGATCCATAGGTGGTATGTGAAAAGAACACACATGCAAAATGACTCTGGTTGTTACTAAAAGACAACACATGCAATGACACTAGTGGATCCATGGGTGGATTGTGAAAAGAACACACATGCAATGACACTAGTGGATCCATATGTGGTATGTGAAAAGAACACACATGCAAAATCACTCTGGTTGTTACTAAAAAGAACAAACATGCAATGACACTGGTGGATCCATGGGTGGTCTCAAGAGAACACACATTTCAATGACAGCGTGGATCCATATGTTGTATGTGAAAAGAACACACATGCAATGACACTGGTGGATCCATAGGTGGATTGAAAAGATAACACATGCAATGACAGTGGTGGATCCATATGTGGTATGTGAAAAGAACACACATGCAATGACTCTTGTTGTTACTAAAAAGAACACACATGCAATGACACCGGTGGATCCATAGGTGGATTGTGAAAAGAACACACATGCAATGACACTAGTGGATCCATAGGTGGTATGTGAAAAGAACACACATGCAAAATGACTAGTTGTTGTTACTAAAAGAACACACATGCAATGACACTGTGGATCCATGGGTGGTCTCAAAAGAACACATTTCAATGACACTAGTGGATCCATAGGTGGTATGTGAAAAGAACACACATGCAAATGACTCTGGTTGTTAGTAAAAGAACACACATGCAATGACACTGGTGGATCCATAGGTGGTTTGTGAAAAGAACACACATGCAATGACTCTGGTTGTTGTTACTAAAAGAACACACATGCAATGACATTGGTGGATCCATAGGTGGTATGTGAAGAGAACACACATGCAAAATGACTCTGGTTGTTGTTACTAAAAGAACACAGATGCAATGACACTGGTGGATACATTTGTGGTATGTGAATAGAACACACATGCAAAATGACTGGTTGTTGTTACTAAAAAGAACACACATGCAATGACACTGGTGGATCCATAGGTGGATTGTGAAAAGAACACACATGCAATGACACTTTGGTGGATCCATATGTGGTATGTGAAAAGAACACACATGCAAATGACTCAGTTGTTGTTACTAAAAGAACACACATGCAATGACACTGGTGGATCCATGGTGGATTGAAAATAACACACATGCAATGACACTGGTGGATCCATAGGTGGAATGTGAAAAGAACACACATGAAATGACTCAGGTGGTTGTTACTAAAAGAACACACATGCAATGACACTTGGGTGGATCCATATGGTATGTGAAAAGAACACACATGCAATGACTCTAGTTGTTGTTAGTAAAAGAACACACATGAATGACATTGGATCCATGTGTGGTCTCTGAAGAGAACACACATGCAATGACTCTAGTTGTTGTTAGTAAAAAGAGCACACATACAATGACACTGGTGGATCCATGTTTGGTCTCTGAAGAGAACACACATGCAATGACTCTAGTTGTTGTTAGTAAAAAGAGCACACATGCAATGACACTGGTGGATCCATAGGTGGTTAGTAAAAAGAACACACATGCAATGACACTAGTGGATCCATAGGTGGTATGTGAAAAGAACACACATGCAATGACTCTGTTTGTTGTTATTAAAAAGAACATACATGCAATGACACTGGTGGATCCATGTGGTATGTGAAGAGAACACACATGCAAAATGACTCGTTGTTGTATACGAAAAGAACACACATGCAAATGACACTGGTGGATCCATGGGTGGATTGTGAAAAGAGCACACATGCAATGACACTGTGGATCCATAGGTGGTATGTGAAAAGAACACAGATGCAAAATGACTTGGTTGTTGTTAGTAAAAGAACACACATGCAAAATGACACCGGTGCATCCATGGGTGGATTGTGAAAAGAACACACATGCAATGACACTGGTGGATCCATATGTGGTATGTGAAAAGAACACACATGCCAAATGACTCTAGTTGTTGTTACGAAAAAGAACACACATGCAAAATGACAGGTGGATCCATGGGTGGTCTGTGAAAGAACACACATTTCAATGACACTCGTGGATCCATAGGTGGTATGTGAAAAGAACACACATGCAATGACACTGGTGGATCCATGGGTGGATTGTGAAAAGAACACACATGCAATGACACTGGTGGATCCATATGTGGTATGTGAAAAGAACACACATGCAAAATGACTCTTGTTGTTAGTAAAAGAACACACATGCAATGACACTGTGGATCCATGTGGTCTCTGAAGAGAAACACATTTCAATGACACTGGTGGATCCATACGTGGTATGTGAAAAGAACACACATGCAATGACTCGTTGTTGTTATTAAAATAACACACATGCAATGACACTTTGGTGGATCCATATGTGGTATGTGAAAGAACACACATGTAATGACTACGGTTCTTGTTAGTAAAAGAGCACACATGCAATGACACCGTGGATCCATGGGTGGATTGTGAAAAGAACACACATGCAATGACACTGGTGGATCCATATGTGGTATGTGAAAAGAACACACATGCAAAATGACTCTTGTTGTTAGTAAAAAAAACACACATGCAATGACCTTTGGTGGATCCATGTGGTCTCTAGAGAACACACATTTCAATGACGGATTGTGAAAAGAGATTTGCCCTCTCTTTCGTCACAAATCTCACAAAGGCCAAATGTGTGGAGATCCCAAACATGTGCTCACCTGGGTCCTATGCCCTGATTGGTTGTACATTGATGTCACGCGGATCGTCTCCACCAACCGTTGATCCTATGTGATCCAAATGTAGGATAACCTCCTTTCTCCACTTTTTTTATGCATGGTCAATCCGCGCACCTCTCTATCCGTGCCACCGATACTTTACCTCCATAAAAAGTGAAAATCCATATCTAACTAAAATAAATGATCATATTTCAAAGAAGCCATCGTCTTTGTCTTCCGGATTGTCCTCGTCTTTATCAACGCCCATGGTCCCTACCATCGCTGCCGCCGGTGTCCTCCTCCTCGACTCGACACAACCCTTCCTCGAATGTTTAATATCTCCTTGCCCAGTCCTCCTCCTCCTCTTCGTAGTCCCACGGTCCACATCACTTCCTCCGCCTGCCTCCAATCGATCGATGAACGCCTCGTTGGCTGAGCCGACTCGCCCAAATAGCTATCTCTCTTCTTCCTGGTCTTCTTCTCATCCTCTTCTGTTGTCGCCCCGATTAAAGGTGCGACACGCGCTTCGCCCAGCATCGCTACGCCGTCTGCCGCAGTACCCCACGCTCCTCTGCGGCCGGTACGAGCTTCGACATCGCGTGTCCTCGAGTGTCGATGTCGATGAATCCTAGTGCGGTCGGACACGGCGTCTGCTCAGAGCATTTCGCGAAAAGCGAACGATGCAGAAGAGCCAGAATGCGGTGACGGTCGATGGGCGACGCTTGGACCTGCCATTGCCACGGCGAGGGCATCGTGCGAGGTAGTTGCTCAATGGTCGATGGCGGGTACACAGTGGGGTGCCGATCTGATCAAGGGCGAAACAACGGTTTCGCGCGTCGTGTCCACGCATGCATTTGAAGTAATATCTCGCATCTTGAATATAATTTGATCACAACAAAAGTGGCACAGATATTCTAGACTCAGAATATCCCATGCGTTTATCAACGGAGTTCTATGTGCCGACGTGATCGTGCAGCGATTGCAGCAGCCTTTGCCCCATCAACACGTGACACGCATGCGGACGTCGCCGATTCCCGTGATGACCACCGCTCACACTCCCTTATTATATCTGGTTTTGGGCGCGCCAAGACCATTGAAGTGTCCATCGCAATAAAGACAAGTCCCGTCGATTCCCTACCCCTGCCTTCCTGGCTTCTTTGAGAAGGTAGACCGTACACGGTGGTCTTGTATAAAAGTACTAGTACTACTAGACAACGACCTGTACTCTTTGACTCTTCTTCCACACTAATCACTATCTCCTTCCTCCCGCCGCCACCTCACCCTACAAACCATGGCTCCACTGAGGAGGGGAGAGGCGGTCGACGATCCTCATGAGAAAAGGGAGAGAAATTGTCAGGCACTTATTGCTCTACCAGCCGCCAAGCCCACCCTCTCATCGAGGCCCAATCTCCCCGATAATGGCGCCAATGTTCTAGCAGGTAGGGCTCCTCCCGATCTGGTCTTCTTGTTCTACTTCTTCTCCATCTCCTCTCCATCATGATCTTATTCACCTTCTTCTTGTTTTCTTCTTCTTCTTGCTCTTCTCCTATTACAGTGCCGCCGTGGAGCCGAATCCACCACAACGGAGGCGTTCCAGGACCCATTTGGCCCGTTCCATGTCTCAAAGTGAGGTAGCAAATCTCACGTTGTTATTTCTCCTGAGTTGTGATGTGGATTTGTTAGATCCTCGTCCGCCTGCATTGGTTTTCTTCTTCTTTGCGAGTTGTATTAGTTTTCATGAATATGACCGGATCTCTTGGTCTTTCCTTAATACCGTTGTTCATAGATTCACTATGGATTTTTGTGATTATGATTAGTTTATCGTGGTCATGAATAGATCTCTAGGTCCATTTTTTAACACTGTGGACAATAGATTCAACGGGGATTTTTTTGATGTGTATTAGTATTCACCTGGGACCTGGAGTGTAATTATAGAATTCCTATTTCAATTAACATGAACGATGCAGCGATCGAAGGCCGAGTACCGTGACAAGGTGGCCGCGATCAGTTCCAAGATTGTCAACCAACATGAGCGTGCACGCTCCCTCACCCAAGCTAATGAGAGCCTACGCAAGCAATTATCTATGCAGAAGGAGATCTCACTAGATTTGGCACGTGACGTCGTTAGGCTGTAGAAAGTGCTCGACCATAACTTGAACAGGCAAGAACATGCCATCAAGATAATCAACGAGCTCACGGAGGAGAAGAAGAATCTCGTGGAAAGGTGCATTCTCCTGTAGGACAAAGTCAGTGAGGCACTCAGAGGACGCGTCGAGGATACCAAGGCTACCATCTGAGCCTACCATGACAGGAACCGTTGCCTGGATGCAATCAAGGAGATGAAGGCAGACATGAGCAGAGGGATCACCGTACTCGAGGGTGTTTGGAAAGAGAACGATGAGCTAAGGGCATGTTTGGAGGCGTATCGGAGAAATGCCCAAGTCTGATTCCCGTTAACGGGGACACGAATATCAGTTTGTCCTCCACTCCTTTTGTAATTTTTAGGATTCAGGGAGCAATGCCCAAGTCTGCTTCCCATTATAGGGTGCAATAAGAATCCTAGGGCAACTCCTTTTTTTTAGGTGAAATAGTAGGGAAAATCCCCACTGCAATTTTTATTATAATATATGAGTATGAGTATGTTACAATGGAAAAAATGATCTAAGGTAGATCAAAATAGTAAAAAGTAACATCATTCTACCCTATCCCTGGTCCAATTGCTGGTTCAGCCAGGCTTTGAATTTTTCTTTGTATTTTCCTTTGATTCTGAATTGTAGACATCTCATTTCTTGATAGAATATTGCTTTCCATCTTTCAATTGTGGGCCTTTTGTCATTAAAAATCTTCTCATTTCTGCATATCTAGATACCCCAGGTAGACATGATAATGATCTCCATTGCAAATGGTAGGTGTAACTTTTCTTTGATGTCTGAAATAGCTTCCAATCCTGTTAGATTTTTAGTTCTGTTTCTGTAAATATGGTCCCAGCATTTGTTTGCAAATGGACATTCCCAGAATAGATGATTAACTGATTCTTCCAAGTAGCAGTTTGAAGTTACACAATTGAAGTCATGCAGATGAACTGTTTTCTTTTCAGAAGATTCCTTGTATTCAATCTGTCTAGAAGCAGAAGCCATAAGAAGAACTTATGTTTATTTTGGCAGGAGGTTGCCCAAACCCAAGAAAAGTTTGGTGGTGATGGTCCATGAGCTAGAAGTAAAGAACCAATCAAGTCTTTCCAGAAGTGGATCTTTTTGCATGTTGCTCCAGGTGAATTTCCTTCCTTTCAGTGGTAGCTCAATAAGTCCCAGGTTGCTGATAGCATCATTGAAAAGCATAGTTTCATTAACATCTCCCCCACTTTTATTTCTATCATTAAGACTTCTGATAAGATTAAAATCCCCTAAGACAATCCAGTCCACACTATCAGGCATAGTGATGTTGGAAAACAAGTCCAAAAAATCAATTTTCCTATCAGCTTGACATGGACCATAGATATTTGTAAGAGTCCAGGAGTCATTGGATAATTGTGAAGTGAAAGTGACAGAAGTGGAGAATTCATTTTGGAAGGCTCTGATGCCATTAAATAATGAACTGCACCAAATGATGATGATCCCTCCAGAAGCACCAATTGAGGGTAAGAAGTCAAAACAGTCAAACTTATTTGGATAGAATTTCTTTAAATAATTGATATCAAAATTTTCTCTCTTGGTTTCTTGGAGACAAATGATATCACATTCAGATTCCATGATTTTTCTTTTTCATGCCAACCATTTTTTCAGAGTTAATTCCTCTAAGGTTCCAGTTCAGAATCTTCCAATTTCTGTTGTTACTCATTGATAAACAGACTGGGTGAGTATTGTGGTGACACAAGGTTTGTAGTCACACAAACAAGATTGAACATATCATAGGGAACAGAGTTCACAAACATGCATAACAGCATATAGGTCTGTAACAGCTCATAACAGACACCAAAGGTAAATAATCCAGACACAAAAGGACAGAATTTTGTAGACATTAACAACATTATTTAGGTGCTTTCTTCTTAGCTTGCTGTCCACAAGAATCAGCAATACCACCCTTCTTCTTGCTTGGAATGTTTGATTCAGAACCAGTCTTCTTTGGTCCAGGTTTTCCAGGAGGCTTGATGATCAAATCATTGATCTTGCTCTTCTTCAGCAACCTTTTCTCAAGCTCTCCCTCCTTAACCTTGCAAAATGAATCAGCGAGGTTCTTAACAACTTTATTACTGAGACAAGGTGGTGCAGCATTGCAAGAGAGACAATTAGGATCAGAACAATTCATATGGCTTTTAAATCCCCCATTAAGTTCCACAATTCTGGGGCTCCTTCTCACCTCAGAGTCCACCATTGGTTCTTTACCCCTCCTCCTCTTTGCAGGAGCATTTGGCACCATCATATTTGGTGGGGATTCATTTAGGCAGTGAGGAGGGATCTGTCCAACACATTCATCAGGGATAATGAAAGTGAAAGTAGTTTCTTCTGCAATTGGCTCCTTAATAGAGCAACTCCTTATCTATTTGGACATGTGTTGGTGTTCATGTTTATGAATGGACACCATGTTCTCTTTCCATTATGTATCTGGACATGGGTTTCTGCAGTATGAGTTTTCCACTCTCCCATCGATTCCGTCAGTTAGCTCTGACTGCAAATTCTCGATTTCTTGTTCCAGCTCCTTATTTCGTACCGACAGCTTGTAATTTTTTTAGCTGCATCACTTACATCAGTAAATCTCCTCGACCTTTCCAACTCATACATCTCCCATAACTGTGCCAAACATTTCTTAAGTGCATCTGGCCACTCAAGATCCACCCACTCTACTGCTTTACACACCAAAAACACACACACTATAGTGTTATGAACATGCACGGTACATTTTACTTCATGTCACAGTTGCACATAATGTAAACATAACTGATTTGTACAGCCCAAAAACCTTCTCCTAGTGTTACTGCCTTCGAATGCAACATATCTCCTCAGTTTTAGCCCATGGTCACATGGCACTTCTCCATCGCGATCTAGGCCCTCCCATTCGGAGTCGTAGATTGTTCGTGGTACCTATAGGTAAACGCAAAGCTGAAATCGAACACGATTGCATGCACATATGGAGCTCAGATCGATAGATTTACCATTGCCTAACCCTAGCCCGAGAAAACAGAGGAACTCACATCATGGAAGGAATACTTGATGTCGGAGAGAAGGTTGTCGCTACTCGACTGGTCGTCCTCGCCGTTCAGATCTTTGGTTTTTCTAAAAATCTCTTTATATGTGTTTTAAAAATATAAGTAAATAAAAAGTTTTAGTGGGGGGGTCAGCCAGCCGCCGGGCCCAAAATCCTAGCAGCCAGCCAACTACCACCCCACGGAAACCCTAGCCTCTACCTAGACCCACACCCTCTACTCCCCTGCCGCCAACCCCAGGACTACTCCCGGTCCACCCTTGACCCGTACCACTCCCGGCCCCTTGCGATCATGCATCGCCACTACCTAATGGTACACGGTCATGCTAGCCCTTGCCCAGTGCATCCTACCCTGGCCAGCGTGCATCCTTTAGGCACTACGCGCTGCATGTCGCCTCGCATGCCCGATCTCCCTCACAATCGAAACACACCCCGAACATCGTGTGGACCCACCCCACCATCCACCTCTAATCGAAGTCCCCACTCCCTGCACGCCACCATCCTCCTCGCTCATGTTCTTCCTCCTCTAGCACCGACATGGGCCAATCCCCGTCGATCTCCGCTCGCCGCCCTCACCGCTCACTGCCATCGAGCCCTACGGGCACATCCACCGCCTGCATTGGTGCTCCTCTCCGACGTCACTAGCCTCCTCTGGCCCCACCGCTGCATGAGGCTCCCGCCGCCAAGCGCTACCGGTCGCCCGCCTCGACCTCTGCTCGCCTCCGAACGGTGCGGTCCCCATCATGCCCCGAGCCCGAGCGCCTCTCGCCGTTGTCAGCAAGCCCCGCCTCGTCGTCTAGTGCTCTCCTCCAGCGTCCCGCCCCGTGAGCCGCCCGCGAGCGGGCCCCTACAGCGACGACGTCGCCTACCCCAACCCCGATCTTGCCCATCGCACCTCCTTGCCGCCGTCTTCCTGCCCGCCTCCTTACCGTCCGACACTAGGGTAGGGACACCCTCGTCCGCACCTGCAGCATCGCCGACCTCTCGATCGGTGCCTCCCCTCAGTCTTCCTTCTTGGCCGCCATCATGCCTTCCGCGCGTCAGCCCTGACGCCCCTGCAACGGCCATCTCCTGGGTCTCAATCCCCGCGTCGGCCTCCTCTGCTACCAAGATCCTCCTTCCGGCCTCGCTTCTCCGATGTCCGTGCGTCCTCGTCCCGCATCCTGCTCCGCCTTGGCCATTCGCCTCCTCCCCGTGCATGCCTCACCGCCTGCCAATGGCTGCTCTGCGTCCCTGCTCAACCGTGGTTGCCTCTTGCTTCTGCAGTCAACACAGGTCGTGCTTCCTGTCAGCTTTGCCCTGCTGCCTTTTTTGGCTTGTTCCTGTTGTGTTGGTGCCGATCATGTGACATGTGGCTTCCCAACACAGAGTCTATGTGCATATGGTGTTTTTGGTGTGGCGATTTTAGAGCCCACATCGACTCACTTTGGTCCGATGCTAACAAGACAGAAGATGAACCTGAGGGCCTCGGCAAGTTCTTCTTCGCCGCTGACCATGTGAGGATGTCGAAGCAACAAGGTCAACATGTGGATATGTACCGTGAAGGCACCTAAGTACCCCGAGACGGATTCCATGATTCGAGAGTCGCCGCCATGATCTTCGCCCAAGTATGAACCACCAGAGATACCGTCGATGCCAAACCAAGTTCAGCGACAACATTCGACGTGGAACGCCATGATATTCTTCATGGACACCGACACCCCCGACACAAAGCTCCCTAGAACCGAAGGTCGTCGACATGGAATCCGAACCCCTCGGGACGTCAAGTTCTTCTTCCTGGATCCAAAGACCGACCCCGTCGAACCCCAAGACCATCGGTTTCGAACCCTAATGTGATCCCCTTTCCGAGACCCCTATTTTTATAATATATAACATATATCTTCATGCATATTAAATTTTTCATGTTTGCATACATATTTTGTCATTTCAGGTTATTTCGTCGATTCACCTAATAATTAAACATGGAGGCTATATGCGGGCTATTCTAGTCTTATATTGGCTCCATTTAAATTTGTGTAGCGAACCGATGCCATGTTTTGCCTTGTTAAGTCAACATTTAAATTGTGGGGTATCTAAATAACATGAACCTTCTAATTAATTGTCGGGATCCTTGTTCCGCTTAATATTGCCTAATTGCAATGCATCTTTGCCATGTCATGCATCATACATACATCATACCCGATCTTCTGCCGTTGTATTAAATAGTGCATCCTTTGTTTCTCTTAGTGTTTTGCTTCTTCACAGACTAGGCCGATGAGTGGATGCGAGTATCTACCCGATCTCCGGTGTATCTTCGTCTTTGTTTCCCAGCCGAGCAATATCCCCCTTTCTATTTATTTTGCATTATAGTCTTTACTTCCTCCTGTTGATCTTTTGATATCCGTATTGCGATACTTTAGTTTCCGTGCACCATTTATATTCCTTGCAGCCTCTATATTGCCTTGGACACATCCTATTGCCTGTTGTTTGATAGATAGTCGGCCTTGTGAGTCATAGTTGCTTTCTCAGGTGCTGCTTCGCGTCGTTGTTGTTCCACCGTTGTTGGAAGGTTCGCACATGCTTAATGGTGGAGATGATCATGACTTTAATTTCAACTAATAATTAAAATGCTAGGAATAGATATAACTAATGCAGAGGCACCGGTGGGCCATAGCTAATATTTGGTTCTTACATGCTCACTTGTGTCCCGTAGGCCCCGAGTACTTGATATCTGTTCCTTGACTATTCGCACTATCCACATACGGGAGACTCTATGAATCCCCCTTTGCCTGAGCTTGATTCACACTTTATTTCTTGGGGCCACAAACTAGTTTGGGGCTTTATTACTATCCTGTACTTATGCCATGCTTTACTACTTTATTTACGATTGTGCGTGGAGCACCTGTATTGTTTAGGAATTGCGGAGTGTTTTCACGGTATCGATAAGCCTAGTCACACTTTCGGGTTCCTAGTCGTTTACAGCCATTGGCGCAAACCTTGGGTCCATCTTGGAGCTAGCCAACTTCATTGCGGGTAGCTTAATGGGGTGGCCCCTAAAATAATTTATGAATCCTGTGAATGCTTTGTCGTGAGGCCTCATTGTGTTTTATTTGGTTCTTTCCGATGTTGATCGTGTGTGTGTTGCTATTTGTGCACCCCTGCAGGGTAAATCTTTCTGAAAGCCATGTCCACGGTTATGGACGACTTGGAGCATAGTATCTCGATCATAGACAACTATAACTAAAGTAGTGCTATAAATTTGACTTTGACATGTCTAGTAATCAGTTTCACTACAACGGAATGAGTAAATAAAAGTGTCAACAACTGCTGGAGTTGGGATGTCTCATGCTAATTGTATCTGACTAGTAAGTACTGCAACTACAATGGAATAGTTAACTAAAACTGCCCACTGCTTACGATATCGGGATGACTCATGCTATCTATATCTGACTAGTAAGTGCTGCAACTATAATGGAATGAATAAAACTTCCAACTGTGTGAGTTCCTCGGTTTGACTTCCTCGTTTGGTATCGAGGGGGAATACTAGGATGGGTATGATTGTGTTAGTATCAGGTTGGATCTGAATAGGTCTTTCTTAACCCTCTCTAATAGCCGATGATGACCCACAAGTATAGGGGGTGTATCGCAGTATTTTCGAGGGAAGTGAAACCCAATTTATTGATTCGACACAAGGGGATCCAAAGAATATTTATAAGCCTTAACAACTGAGTTGTCAATTCAGCTGCACCTGGAAACAGTCTTGCTCACAGCAGTTTATCAATAGCAACAGTTTTGTAGTATCAATAGCAAAGTAATAGCAGTAGTAAAAGTGAAGACAGTAGTAACAATTGCAGTAACCAGTAGGATTAAAGCGCGGTAGGCATAGGGATGGATGGACGGGCGTTGCATGGACAAGACAATTCATATAGCAATCAAGACATAGGGCATTTGTAGATAAATAAGATAAAGTATCCAAGTACTAAATAATCATAGGCATGTGTTCCATATATAGTCATACGTGCTCGCAATGAGAACTTGCACAACATCTTTTGTCCTGCCAGCCCATTTGCAGCAGGGCCTCAAGGGAACTAAATAATGAACTGCACCAAATGATGATGATCCCTCCAGAAGCACCAATTGAGGGTAAGAAGTCAAAACAGTCAAACTTATTTGGATAGAATTTCTTTAAATAATTGATATCAAAATTTTCTCTCTTGGTTTCTTGGAGACAAATGATATCACATTCAGATTCCATGATTTTGCTTTTTAATGCCAACCATTTTTTCAGAGTTAATTCCTCTAAGGTTCCAGTTCAGAATCTTCCAATTTCTGTTGTTACTCATTGATAAACAGACTGGGTGAGTATTCTGGTGACACAAGGTTTGTAGTCACACAAACAAGATTGAACATATCATAGGGAACAGAGTTCATAAACATGCATAATAGCATATAGGTCTGTAACAGCTCATAACAGACACCAAAGGTAAATAATCTAGACACAAAAGGACAGAATTTTGTAGACATTAACAACATTATTTAGGTGCTTTCTTCTTTGCTTGCTGTCCACAAGAATCAGCAATACCACCCTTCTTCTTGCTTGGAATGTTTGATTCAGAACCAGTCTTCTTTGGTCCAGGTTTTCCAGGAGGCTTGATGATCAAATCATTGATCTTGCTCTTCTTCAGCAACCTTTTCTCAAGCTCTCCCTATTTAACCTTGCAAAATGAATCAGCGAGGTTCTTAACAACTTTATTACTGAGACAAGGTGGTGCAGCATTGCAAGAGAGACAATTATGATTAGAACAATTCATAAGGCTTTTAAATCCCCCATTAAGTTCCACAATTCTGGGGCTCCTTCTCACCTCAGAGTCCACCATTGGTTCTTTACCCCTCCTCCTCTTTGCAGGAGCATTTGGCACCATCATATTTGGTGGGGATTCATTTAGGTAGTGAGGAGGGATCTGTCCAACACATTCATCAGGGATAATGAAAGTGAAAGTAGTTTCTTCTGCAATTGGCTCCTTAATAGAGCAACTCCTTATCTATCTGGACATGTGTTGGTGTTCATGTTTATGAATGGACACCATGTTCTCTTTCCATTATGTATCTGGACATGGGTTTCTGCAGTATGAGTTTGCCACTCTCCCATCGATTCCGTCAGTTAGCTCTGACTGCAAATTCTCGATTTCTTGTTCCAGCTCCTTATTTCGTACCGACAGCTTGTAATTTTTTTAGCTGCATCACTTACATCAGTAAATCTCCCTGACCTTTCCAACTCATACATCTCCCATAACTGTGCCAAACATTTCTTAAGTGCATCTGGCCACTCAAGATCCACCCACTCTACTGCTTTACACACCAAAAACACACACACTATAGTGTTATGAACATGCACGGTACATTTTACTTCATGTCACAGTTGCACATAATGTAAACAAACCTGATTTGTACAGCCCAAAAACCTTCTCCTAGTGTTACTGCCTTCGAATGCAACATATCTCCTTAGTTTTAGCCCATGGTCACATGGCACTTCTCCATCGAGATCTAGGCCCTCCCATTCGGAGTCGTAGATCGTCCGTGGTACCTATAGGTAAACGCAAAGCTAAAATCGAACATGATTGCATGCACATATGGAGCTCAGATCGAGAGATTTACCATTGCCTAACCCTAGCCCGAGAAAACAGAGGAACTCACATCATGGAAGGAATACTTGATGTCGGAGAGAAGGCCGTCGCTGCTCGACTGGTCGTCCTCGCCGTTCAAGGACAGCATGGCGAATGCGTCGTCACAAGCGACGGCTTCAGCATCGGTGTTAGCGAGAGAGAGAGAGAGTGAGAGAGAGGGAGAGGGGAGAGAGAGCGAGAGAGAGTAGCCCTTCTACCGCTGCAACAATGACTAAATTGGCATGTTACAATAGTTTAATGGATACCATGCCCTTTCCCTGGATTACTGTCTCCTGCCTGATATGGATTCTCTTCACACATTCTCATTTCAAATATTAAACCTGCACTCCCTCCATCCCAATTTCATTGCCTAACGAAAACATACCAGTATATTACATCATCTAAAGAAACAAAATCATGTCAACTACAAGGTACTTATGCATCACTTCTTCAGTCATGGTTTCACAAAACATTACATTACAATCTCTCAACAAACATAATCACAACATGGTTTCACAAAACATCACATTACAATCTCTCAATAAATGTAATCACAGAAACAAGTATATTACATCAACTCAAGAAACAAAATCATGTCGACTACAAGGTACTTACACATCACTTGTCCTATCATTGTTTCACAAAACATTACATTACAATCTCTCAACAAACAAAATAACAGAAACAAGTACAGTACATCATCTCAAGAAACATAATCATGTCAACTACAATGTATTTATGCATCACTTGTCCAGTCATGGTTTCACAAAACATTACATTACAATGTCTCAACAAACATAATAACAGAAACAAGTATGGTACGTCATCTTAAGAAACATAATCATGTCAACTACAATGTACTTATGTCTTATTACAACAACGATGGTTTCAGTGAGTGACATGTCCAAAAATCTCAATAGCTCACACAACATTATATCGCGATCTCTCAGCAAACATAATCACAGAAACACGCTCTAAATGCAATAGCAGTCATTATTACAAATACATGCAGGGTAACCCCGCGGTCCATATGACAAGCCTAGGGTAGCAGCTCTCATCAGATCTCATCAACGTCGACCACCTCATTATGTTCAGCCACTACAGGGGCATCTACATCCACTATAACCTGTTCAACAACATCAGAAATGGTACCAAGGAAGAACACCTTCCTGGTTTGCTTCTTTTGTCGCATAATCTGCATAAGATCTCCAGTATCCAAAACATCTATGAATTGCTGCTTCTTATGATGCCACCACCAGATTTTTGCCATCTGCTTAGGGCCAATACTGATTTCCTTACCGATCATCTCTCTCATTTCATCAAGAGTTATGTTTTTGGAATCGACAGTGATCTCCACAGTACATGACGAAACTTGCTTATTAACTCCCTCATCAAGTTTTGCCATGTATGAATCCACCTCTATCGATATCTTTGAACTTATCTAGATCAGCATCTATTGGTCCATATTCTCTAGGACCAGAAGCTCTGGCAGCAAGATCTCCAGCATCTGCATACATATCATCAATCATCGCTTCAACGTTCACCTTACGATCAGCTGCACAACACTCCCAAACCATCTGAAGCTCATGGGAGTGCTCAATTTGCTGATAGGTATCATTCATGTTGCGCCACACCAATTTTGTCCTCTGTCTAGAACCCAGGAATTCTAGCGGCAAGCATATCTACCAGCTGAAAGCAGACACAACCTCTTTGCAATTCACAAGCAGATGCACATCTTGCCCGAACACAACCCTCTGCAACTAAAACAAGTTTTGCGTGTCTTGAACATGAACTGTGAACTCATATAGGTCCCTTGTATCAAAGTTGTGCCTAATTTGATTAAAAGGGAACATTTCAGTTCATTCGATTCTATTATGAACTAATCTACTTGCAAGATAAGACACGAGATAAGAAAAATTCACCTCTCGCTCTTCTCTCGGGTTTTTCTTGAGATCTGGTCTGCATCCACCGGAGCCGAACAATCCGCCGCCAGCCTTGCTTTTCTCTTCAACCTGCTGCTCGTAGGTACCTTGGGAGCAGAATCCTTGCTGGCCTCCTCGCTAACCGGGGCTGAAGACCTCGCCGCTGCAACCCGTTGGGCCCCAGACTTGGGCCCTGACAGACCCGAATCAGTCGGCGACGTAGCTACAACCTTCGCCTTGCAAGACATGCTAGGCCGCCGCTGTCGGATTCAGTATCGGGGGAGGGAGAAAAAAGGTCCTCCGCCGCTGGCAGATTTAGGGTCGGGGAAGGGAAGAAAAGGGACCGCCGCCCTTGATGAAGATTGTCGAGAGTTAGGAATGTACGGAATGGATTTTCCCCTCGACACGTCTTGGTGGCTAAGAAGACTGACCGGCAAAGAAGGGGCACAGCAGGAACTAGTGTAACGGAATATCCTGACTTAGCATGCACGATTTGAAAATATTGGGTTTGGCCATCATTCAGTCGAAAGACCCCTCTAAGCAATTGGCGCCCCAACTTTTCGAATCACGGGGATAAAAATCAACTTGGGTACCGCGTTGCCTGGGCGACCCAACTTTCAGGCCGCAAAATGATATTCTCGACTCTGGTGGATCCATGTGGTTTAGGAAAGGAAGAGACATGCAATGACACTGGTGGATCCATGTGGTTTAGAAAAAGAACACACACGCAATGACTCTGGTGGTGGTTTAGGAAAGGAAGACACATGTAATGACTCTGGATGTGGTTTAGAAAAGGAACACACATGCAATGACTCTGGTGGATCCATGTGGTTTAGGGAAAGAACACACATGCAATGACTCTGGTGGATCAATGTGGTTTAGGAAAAGAACACACATGCAATGACTCTGCTAGGTCCATTGTAGCACCCCGCTAAAACCACTACTTGAAAATCGTTGTGTTTTTATTTTGTGCATCATCATGATCGCATGCTTATGTCATCATGCCACATTGCATTTCAGCATCGTCATGTCATCATGCATTTGTTCGCCTAAAACTATTTTCTAAAAGCTTATCTTTGTTTTCTAAATATCCTTCGTCTTTATTTCTAATCAAAACCCCGGTCTTTTTCAGATCTTTGGTTTTTCAAAAATCTCTTTATATGTGTTTTAAAAATATAAGTAAATAAAAAGTTTTAGTGGGGGAGTCAGCCAGCCGTCGGGCCCAATAGCCCAGCAGCCAGCCAACTACCACTCCACGGAAACCCTAGCCTCTACCTAGACCCACACCCTCTACTCCCCTGCCGCCGCCAACCCTAGGATACACCTGGTCCACCCTTGACCCATACCACTCCTGGCCCCTCGATCACGCATCGTACACTGCCCGTGGTACACGGTCATGCTAGCCGCCCCAGTCCTGCATCCTACCCCAGCGCGTGCATCCTACTGCAGCGCCCTCTGTCTACCCCGCATGTCGCCTCGCATGCCCGCTCGCCCTGACGATCGAAACCCACCCCGGACATCATGTGGACCCACGCCACCATCCACCACCAATCGAAGTCCCCACTCCCTGCACGCCACCATCCTCCTCGCTCGTGTTCTTCCTCCTCTAGCGCCGACATGGGCCAATCCCCGTCGATCTCCGCTCGCCGCCCTCATCGCTCGCTGCCATCGAGCCCTACGGGCACATCCACCGCCTGCACCGGTGCTCCTCTCCAACGTCACTAGCCTCCTCTGGCCCCACCGTTGTGCGAGGCTCCCGCCGCCAAGCGCCACCGATCGCCCGCCTCGACCTTTGCTCGCCTCCGAACGGTGCGGTTCCCATCGTCCCCCGAGCCCAAGCGCCTCTCGCCGTTGTCAGCAAGCCCCGCCTCGTCGTCTAGTGCTCTCCTCCAGCGTCCCGCCCCGTGAGCCGCCCGCGAGCGGGCCCCTACAGCGACGATGTCGCCTACCCCAACCCCGAGCTTGCCCCATCGTACCTCTTCGCTGCCGTCTTCCTGCCCGCCTCCTTGTCGTCCGACGCTAGGGTAGGGACACCCTCGACCGCACCTGCAGCATCGCCGACCTCCCGATCGGTGCCTCCCCTCAGTCTTCCTTCTTGGCTGCCATCATGCCTTCCACGTGTGAGCCCTGACGCCCCTGCAACGGCCATCTCCTTGGTCTCAATCCCCGCGTCGGCCTCCTCTGCTACCAAGATCCTCCTTCCGGCCTCGCTTCTCCGACGTCTGTGCGTCCCCGTCCCGCATCCTGCTCCGCCTTGGCCGTTCGCCTCTTCTCCCCGCGCGTGCCTCACCGCCTGCCAAGGGCTGCTCTACGTCCCTACTCAACCGTGGTCGCCTCTTGCTTCTGCAGTCAACACAGGTCGTGCTTCCTGTCAGCTTTGCCCTGCTGCCTTTTTTGGCTTGTTCCTGTTGCGTTGGTGTTGATCATGTGACATGTGGCTGCCCAACACAGAGTCTATGTGCATATGGTGTTTTTGGTGTGGCGATTTTAGATCCCACATCGACTCACTTTGGTCCGATGCTAACAAGACAGAAGATGAACCCGAGGGCCTCAGCAAGATCTTCTTCGCCACTGACCATGTGAGGATGTCGAAGCACCAAGGTCAACATGTGGATATGTACTGTGAAGGCACCTAAGTACCCCGAGACGGATTCCATGATTCGAGAGTCGCCGCCATGATCTTCGCCCAAGTATGAACCACCAGAGATACCGTCGACACCAAACCAAGTTCATCGACAACATTCGACGTGGAACGCCATGATATTCTTCATGGATACCGACACACCCGACCCAAAGCTCCCTAGAACCGAAGGTCATCGACCTGGAATCCGAACCCCTCGAGACGTCAAGTTCTTCTTCCTAGATCCAAAGACCGACCCCGTCGAACCCCAAGACCATCGGTGTCGAACCCTAATGTGATCCCCTTTCTGAGACCCCTATTTTTATAATATATAACATATATCTTCATGCATATTCAATTTTTCATGTTTGCATATATATTTTGTCATTTCGGGTTATTTCATCGATTCACCTAATAATTAAACATGGAGGCTATATGCGGGCTATTCTAGTCTTATATTGACTCCATTTAAATTTGTGTAGCGAACCGATGCCATGTTTTGCCTTGTTAAGTCAACATTTAAATTGTGGGGTATCTAAATAACATGAACCTTATAATTAATTGTCGGGATCCTGGTTCCGCTTAATGTTGCCTAATTGCAATGATTTTTGCCATGTCATGCATCATACATACATCATACCCGATCTTCTGTCGTAGTATTAAATAGTGCATCCTTTGTTTCTCTTAGTGTTTTGCTTCTTCACAGACTAGGCCGATGAGTGGATGCGAGTATCTACCCGATCTCCGGTGTATCTTCGTCTTTGTTTCCCGGTCGAGCAATATCCCCCTTTCTACTTATTTTGCATTATAGTCTTTACTTCCTTTTGTTGATCTTTTGATATCCTTATTGTGATACTTTAGTTTCCGTGCACCATTTATATTCCTTGCAGCCTCTATATTGCCTTGGACACATCCTATTGCCTGTTGTTTGATAGATAGTCGTCCTTGCGAGTCATAGTTGCTTGCTCAGGTGCTGCTTCGCGTCGTTGTTGTTCCATCATTGTTGGAAGGTTGGCACATGCTTAATGGTGGAGATGATCATGACTTTAATTTCAACTGATAATTAAAATGCTAGGAATAGATATAACTAATGCAGAGGCACCGGTGGGACATAGCTAATATTTGGTTCTTCCACGCTCACTTGTGTGCCGTAGGCCCCGAGTACTTGATATCTGTTCCTTGACTATTCGCACTATCCACATACGGGAGACTCTATGAATCCCCCTTTGCCTGAGCTTGATTCACACTTTATTTCTTGGGGCCACAAACTAGTTTGGGGCTTTATTACTATCATGTACTTATGCCATGCTTTACTACTTTATTTACGATTGTGCGTGGAGCACCTGTATTGTTTAGGAATTGCGGAGTGTTTCACGGTATCGACAAGCCTAGTCACACTTTCGGGTTCCCAGTCATTTACAGCCATTGGCGCAAACCTTGGGTCCATCTTGGAGCTAGCCAACTTCATTGCAGGTAGCTTAATGGGGTGGCCCCTAAAATAATTTATGAATCCTGTGAATGCTTTGTCGTGAGGCCTCATTGTGTTTTATTTGGTTCTTTCCGATGTTGATCGTGTGTGTGTTTCTATTTGTGCACCCCTGCAGGGTAAATCTTTCTGAAAGCCATGTCCGCGGTTATGGACGACTTGGAGCACAGTATCTCGATCATAGAAAACTATAACTAAAGTAGTGCTATAAATTTGACTTTAACATGTCTAGTAATCAGTTTCACTACAACGGAATGAGTAAATAAAAGTGTCAACAACTGCTGGAGTTGGGATGTCTCATGCTAATTGTATCTGACTAGTAAGTACTGCAACTACAATGGAATGGTTAACTAAAACTGCCCACTGCTTACGATATCAGGATGACTCATGCTATCTATATCTGACTAGTAAGTGCTGCAACTATAATGGAATGAATAAAACTTCCAACTGTGTGAGTTCCTCGGTTTGACTTCCTCGTTTGGTATCGAGGGGGAATACTAGGATGGGTATGATTAGTGTTAGTATTAGGTTGGATCCGAATAGGTCTTTCTTAACCCTCTCTAATAGCCGATGATGACCCACAAGTATAGGGGGTGTATCGCAGGTTTTTTGAGGGAAGTGAAACCCAATTTATTGATTTGACACAAGGGGAGCCAAAGAATATTTATAAGCCTTAACAACTGAGTTGTCAATTCAGCTGCACCTAGAAACAGTCTTGCTCACAGCAGTTTATCAATAGCAACAGTTTTGTAGTAGCAATAGCAAAGTAATAGCAGTAGTAAAAGTGAAGACAGTAGTAACAATTGCAGTAACCAGTAGGATTAAAGCGCGGTAGGCATAGGGATGGATGGACGGGCGTTGCATGGACAAGACAATTCATATAGCAATCAAGACATAGGGAATTTGTAGATAAATAAGATAAAGCATCCAAGTACTAAATAATCATAGGCATGTGTTCTATATATAGTCATACATGCTCGCAATGAGAACTTGCACAACATCTTTTGTCACGACCCATTTGCGGGGCATCAAGGAACTCGGCAATTAAGGTGCTCCTTTTAATAGAGCATCGGAGCAAAGCATTAACACTCCATGAACACATGTGATCCTCACATCAAAGCCATCCCCTCTGGTTATCCCGATTGCTGTAACTTTGGGGCCTTTGGTTCCGGACAACAATATGTGTATACAACTTGCAGGTAAGACCATAAACAATACTATCATAATGAGTCAATAACATGTTCAGATCTGAAATCATGGCGACAAGCATTAAGCATTACAATTTGCAACAAAGTCAAAAATCACTATTAGATACTAAGCACCATTCCCTAACAATCTGATGTCATTACATGAATGATCTCATCCAATCCCTACCATCCCCATAGCCTACAGCGGGGGATTACTCACTCATAGATGGGGGAAACATGGATGGTCGATGGAGAAGCGATGGTGATGATGATGGCGATGATCTCCTCCAATTCCCCGTCCTGGCAGGGTGCCAGAACAGAGTTTCTGGTTCCGAATCATGGAATCTGGTGGTGGTGGCATAGCGGAACTCTTTCTGGAAAAACGTCAAACCCCCCTTGGTTTTAGGTAAAGAGGCAACTTATAGGCGAAGAGGTAGGCCGAGGGGGCAGCCGAGGCGGCCACACCACCCCAGTGGCGGCCTGGCCTGTCTTGACCAGTGGTGTGGGCCCCTCGTGGCCCTTCTCCATCTCGTCTTCTAGCTCCGTGAGTCTTCTGGTGAAATAGGATATTTGCCATATTTTCGGAGATTTTTCCTGATAGTTGATTTTCTGCACAAAAACTAGACACCAAGGTAATTCTGCTGAAAACAGCGTCAGACCGTGTTAGTTGTATCCAAATCACACAAGTTTAGAGGAAAAACAATAGCAAAAGTGTTCAGGAAAGTAGATACATTTTGGACGTATCAACTCCCCCCAAGCTTAGCTTATTGCTTGTCCTCAAGCAATTCAGTTGAAAACTGAGTGCGATAAAAGAAACTTTCACGAACACATTTGCTTCATAAGATGTATATATTCTCAACATATAATCAACTACTTAGGCAATTCATAATAAAGAGTATGCAACTAAGTTTACTTAATAGTCATTGCAAGATATGAAGAGATTCCAACTCAAAAATAATAAGTAGCATGAAACATAAACACAAGCAACATTACAATGCTCATAACAAGGTATGATAGAGTGGTAACTCGCTTGCCTTTGATTGTAGACCAAACATAAATGCCAAGGCACCTATGAAGTTCAAGTGAAGACTAGAAGTAAAGATATCAAATATACAAGTATCAAAGTCATAACACAAGTATTCAAGGTTTGAGACAAGCATATTACACTAAGAATGACAACTATGCTCTCAAGAAAGTGCTCATGGAATAGGTGGTGACTCAACAAAGAAATGAAAACGTTTTGAATATTTTGAAAGGCTTCCAAATGCTAAAAGTATGGTACTAATTAGCTTTGAGCTCTCATTGCCCCTATCATAAGCATCTTTAAATGGTTAAGGTTAAAGTGACACAACTAAGAGGATATGCTTGACAAGTTATAGGTTAAAATCTCATGCCACTTACTTACGAGTACCGAACCTCATGCTACTCAACTTCAGTCACAAGTAAGCTCTTGTCATTGTAACTACATATGTATCATAGAGAACCGCCAATGGGGTACCCCTTGCACATGATACGGGAGCTATCCCATAATGAAAATGACAAGGCAAGCTGACAATGAGCATCTCAGCGATCTTTTTATTTGCTATTTGCATAGGTTTTAATTGAGGATGCTTCATAGAATGCTCATTATGGTTATGCTGCAAGTTTCCAGCATGATTAGGCATGGCTTAGGCTAGCGGCCCAGGCGTTTCTCTAACACATATACAAACTCCATGATCTTACAAGTTCCCCTTTTATTTCACATCGCCGAGATCCATAAGCAAAAGAACCATGATATCAACGAGGTACAAAGTACTAGTGCAATGTTGAAAGCTTTCCCCATGATACATGGTTCTGCTAACTTCAACTTATAAAGCGCAAGCATATACACAATAAAGATGGACGCAATGGTTCAAGATTATTAAGTGCAAGAAAGTAAAGTGTGTTATCAAGTTCGTGAGAGCTTTACTAACTAACTTTCTCATAACAAGCAAACATTTTATTCGGAAGAAAACAAGGCATACTGAATATGAATGGAATAGCAAATGATGCTAATAGGTAGGTATGGTGGACACTTTTGGCAATATTGGTTTTGGGGAATTGGAAACACGAGTAGAGCTCATACTCAGTGCAAGTGAAGGCTAGCAATAGTAAGGGAGCGACAAACGAGAGAGCAATAACTATCATAATCATGCTTGCAACAAAACAGGACTAATCATGGCATGAAAGTGATTCAAGACCCCTGGGGAAAAATAATTCATCAAGGCTTAACTGATTATTGTTTCAGTCATATGCATGCATGAGCATGTGCCAAGTCAATTCAAGTGAAACATTCACAGGAGGATAGCACAGTGGCATACCCAGTTATGAATAGAGCAACGCAAGCAAACATCCATATGACATGCTACAAACTATTAGCGAGCCGGAGCTAATCATAAGAAAGCAAGAACTACTAAGCATCCATAAATAACATACACCCTACATGAACAGACTAAGCATGCCCACAATGATGAGTATATGTACAAAAAAGAAAACAAATAGAGTTTGTTACCAGCCTCTTACCACACCTCAAGTTGTCATTAATCCTCATTATTGCCCTTCACTTGTGTAGCTTGAATAATAACATGAGACCAAATTCCACTGAGGATTGCTGAACCCTGCAACAACTTCACAAAACCAAAGAAGAACAACAAATATTTTTGGTGTTTTTAATTTTTAAAGGCAAGAACAAAAAGGAAAAACAAGCAAAGCAAAATCTTTTTGGGTTTTTTTGAATAGTTTGAACAAAGCAAAAAGGAAAAAACCAAACCAAGGGAAAAAGAAGAAGCAAACAAAGAGAAACAACAAAAATATTTTTGGTCTTTTTGTGTTTTAGAAAGTGAAAGTAAAGAAAGAACGAAAACTAAAAAGAGAATGAAGCATGGATATACAAAATACCGACTAAACATGATATGGAGATGAGCGTGATGTTAGTGTACCTCCCCCCAAGCTTAGGCTTTTGGTCTAAGTGGGTATCAATCCCAAGCTGGCCAAGATGGAGCGCCTCCGTAGTACGGCGAGGAGGTACCCTCGTCCTGGTGCGAGCTCGAGGATGCCCCACCGTAGTGCGCAGAGTGGTCGTAAGAAGGCACATCCTCCTGGTGCTGCCTGTGGAAACCAAGTAAGCGGAGCTGCTCGTCTACCTCCTCCTTGGAACGAGACCACAGCCTCCTGTGAACACTGAACAAAGTAGATTGCGGCAA
This sequence comes from Avena insularis, assembly GCA_023614405.1. Taxonomy (NCBI): domain Eukaryota; kingdom Viridiplantae; phylum Streptophyta; class Magnoliopsida; order Poales; family Poaceae; genus Avena; species Avena insularis. The sequence goes on from JAJUPC010000424.1 coordinate 271,724, forward strand.
ATGAATTTCCCTTTCATCCCCGTCAATAAACAACATCATGTATACTAAATTGTCCGTATGAGAGTTAGAAGTGACGAAGTGATGTGTTTTCATGGCAGCAAGATCAAGCCTTTGTGGTGCCAATATAGTATCATTAGGATTCACAAAAAGTTCTAACGCAGTAACCATACATGAAGAAATAATGCCCACATAAATAGGTCTCCTAGCAGCTAGGCGGCGAGCAATGAGAGAGCCAAGATTGTACCGGGTATCATTATTAAGTGCAGCAGCGAGAAAGGCTAAATGATAATTGGAGATATTACTTGTGTTCTCCCTACCAAGAATGCTAGTGGCAAGATAATAAGCAAACTATCTAAGAGCTGGGAGTTGGATGTTTCTTATCTTCCCGCGCTAAGCTACACGGTCATCGTCATTTGTCACACTTCGATAGAGCTCCAGCAAATTAGCGGGTCGACCTTGGATCTTCTTCACGGTCCCCGTCATGCCTATACCTATAATGCTGCAAAATCTTTCCAATGACATGGTAATAGGCTGATTATAAATTCTAAAAGAAACAGTTGACAGATAGGGGGTGTTACTGAAAATGAAACTCTCAACGAAATTTTTGGTGAGTATGGCATATTGCTCACTCTCGTCTTCCATGTATGAGGTCAAACCGACCCTCTGAACCAGTAGTAAGAAATCATCAAGGATCCCTGCAGCTTGCAAAAAGGTAAAACAAGGAAAAGTAGATGGGTGAGCATCCCCCTCATCTCCTTCATTGCCAAAGCGTGGTGAAATGAGATCTTCATTGTATGAAGGCCTAAACTGAGAGGCTGATCTTGAGGGCCTTGACCTCCTAGGTGTGTCCCTCTCAAATATTTCTCCAAAGGTGTGGTTGTTCATCTTTGATATTCTGAAATTTAAACATCCAGTGATTGCAAAGTGAATACATAATGAAGGGAACTACTCATAGGGACTTGTAAGAGGCCTAAACATGCATCAAAACAATATATCTAAGCAATGAACAAGCTTACAAGCTCTCATAAGCTGTCACCTACAGCAGCAAAATACTCAAGATATAAACCACTAAACACAAATCTACTTGGACAAGCGGAGGAGTCACATACTAGAGAACAATTGCTCCAAATTTCAGTAGCAAAGATGGGCTGAGCAAGGAGATCAAAAAAATCATGGGCAAGAACAACAAGAATGCGATTTCGAGCAAAGAACTGATGTTTTCTTAGGAGAGAGAAAGAAGTGGGAAGTGAGAGAGTGAGTGGAGGGCCAGGGGTGGCCCACACCATGGCCAGGCGCGCCCCTAGGCTGGCCGCGCCACCAGGTGGTGTGTCTGCCTGGTGGGCCCCCTAGTACTCTCTAGGCACTTTTCTGCCCCTTTTTTCACGTAAAAATTTAATATGAATTTTCTAGAATTTTTCGAGACACTTTATTTTTAAGCAATTTTCAGGTATAGATGAATGATTTTCTGATAGAAGATGTTTTTGGAATGATGCAATGACAAAACAAAGCTCAAACTTCAGAAGTTCTAAGACACTGTAACATGCAAGCAACTAACAACAGAAAAGTAAACTAAACAAAATAAAAAACTAAAATGGATAAAATAAAAGTAAGAGCGAGATAATCATGGTGAAAACATTGTTTTGTTCATTAAAATCCCTTTGTTAACAAGGTTGATCAGGTCTTGTTACCAAAACAATTTTATCTGAAACAAAACTTTGCATTCCACTAATGATTATGTTACCTCAACCTTGATAGCAATGGTCCCAATCATAATAGTTTCGTATTTTTCTCTTCGTATGGGACAATATATTTCTCCAACTTGAATGCCCTCAACATGTTCAATTGAATTTAAACCATAAGTCCTATCAATCTTCTTGCGGAAATAGACAGTATGCTCCTTGTCATTAACATTGAAAGTCACCTTTCCTTGATTACAATTAATAACAGCCCCTGCAGTATTAAGAAAAGGTCTCCCAAGAATAATAGACATATTATCATCTTCAGGCATTTCAAGCACAACAAAATCAGTTAATATCAAGCAATTATGAGCCACTTGAACATGTGCATCCTCACATATACCAACATGAATAGTAGTAGATTTATCAGCCGTTTGCAAAGATATATCAGTTGGTATTATTTTTCAGTTGAAGTCTCTAATAGAGAGAAAAAAGCATAACACTAACTCCTCTTCCAAATCACACAAAGCAGTTCTAACATAACTATTTTTAATAGAGCAAGGAATAGTTGGAATCCCTAGGTCTCCAAGTTTCTTAGGAACCTTACCATTAAAGGAGTAATTGGCAAGCAAAGTAGAGATTTCTTCATTAGGGATATTCCTTTTATTCGAGACAATATCCTTCATATACTTTGAATAAGGAGGCAATTTAATAGCATCAGTCAAAGGAATTTGCAAGAATAAAGGTTTCATCCACTCACAAAACTTGTTATAGTGTTCATCTTCCTTTGACTGGTGTTTCTTATCAGGGAAAGGCATAGGTTTTTGGACCCAAGGCTCTCTTTCACTACCATGTTTCTTAGCAACAAAATCTTCTTTAGTGTATTTTGTATTCTTAGTGTGCCTTTCAGGTCCTTCTTCAACTTTTTATTTATCAAGAACATCATTTTCTTCATTACCACTTTCAGTTTCAACATCAGAGACAGATATACTATTAGGATCTTTAGCAGGTTCAGAGGGTTCTACAATAGTTTTATTTTTTTCTTTTCTTAGGAGTAGTACCACTATTTTCAGCTTGTTGAGAATCCTGCTCAATTCTTTTAGGATGCCCCTCAGGATATAGAGGATCCTGGGTGGCAGCACCACTTCTAGTTCTAATTTCATAAGCATGTTTCTCTTTAGCAACATTAACTAGCAAGTCTTTTTGTACCTTAATAAGCTGATCAATTTGAGTTTGAACCATTTGAAAATGTTTAACAAGCATTTTAACATCATTAGAGGTTCTTTCCACAATATCCTTCATCTCAACAATAGCTCTAGTGTTTTCCATTAGATGATTTTGCACCCTTTTATTAAAATTCTCTTGCTTAACAATAAAAATATCAAATTCTTCTAAGCTTTGATCAGGAGGTTTAGAGTAAGGAATATCACCTTCATCAAAATGTTGGAGAGAGTGTACCTCAATGGTGGATGAGTGGGGAATTGGCTTACATAATTCTTCTATAGGAGGTAAATTCTTGACATCAGCAACTTTAATTCCCTTCTCCTTAAGACATTTCTTAGCTTCCTTCATCACTTCATCATTTAGTTCAATAACTCCCCTCTTCTTCGATGTTGGTATAGGCGCAGGAATAGTTGGTTCAGGTATAGTTGTCTCAGGTATAGCTAGTTCAGGAGGAGTCCAGTCTTCATAATTCTTGCCTATTTTGGCCATTAATTCCTCAACTTCCTTGGGAGTCCTATTCCTGAAAATACAATCAGCACAACTATCCAGGTATGTCCTAGATTCTTCAGTTTAGTCCATTATAAAATATATCAAGAAGCTCATTCTTAGGTAATGGACATCCAGCTTGTGCATGAATCAAAGCATAAAACCTTGCCCATGATTCAGGCAATATCTCTTTTTCTCCCTGTTTAAAATCAAAAAGTTCCTGCAAAATAGCATGTTGAAGGGAATATGCCCGAGAGGCAATAATAAAGTGGTTATTATATTATTCCATGTTTATGATAAATGTTTATTTTGCATGCTATAATTGTATTGATCGGAAACATCAATACATGTGTGTTTGATAAACAAAAAGGGTTCCTAGTTATGCCTCTCTTATAGACTAGCTTGTTGATTAACAAGATGATCAAGGTTTCCTGATCATAGACATTGGATGTTGTTAATAACAAGGTCACAACATTAGTTGAATGATGTGATGAACATTCATCCGAAGTGTAGCATTACGATCAAAGTCATTATGTTTATATTGCTATAACATCATACGAAGTAACCTTTATCCTTAGACCATGAGATCATGTTAATTGCTAACACCGGAAGAGTATCTTGATAACATCAAACGTCACACCGTAACAGGGTCACTATAAAGATGTGTTCAGTGCTATGAAAGTGTTATGTTGAGGCTCATGGATCAAGAGTGGAATTTGTGAATCCCGATGACGGATAGATATACTCTGGGCCCTCTCGGTGATATCACATTAAGATAGATTGCAAGCAAGTGATGTGATCACTAGAATGTTATATCACGGGAACGAGAAAAGAGTGCATGTCAGCAACGAGATCAAACTAGGTATGGAGATACCGATGATTGAATCTCGGACATGTAATATATCGCGAGACAAAGGGATTTAGTTACAAGCGTTAAAGGTTCTCACGATCACAGAAGTCATCGTTGAATATGCAGGAGTCAGTATGGATCTCTAGGTCCCGCTTCTGATTATTGATCTGAGAGGAGTCTCAATCATGTCTGCATTATTCGCGAACCGTAGGGTGACACACTTAAGGGATACCGATACTATTTGGAGCAAATATGTTTTCAGATAAAGATTTAAGAAAGCGCTGGAATTATTTCAATAGACACCGAAACTGTTTCAGGTGAAATTGCTGAAATTGGTTCTGCATGTAATATTGAAATGTTGCAGGGGGTTTTATGTGAATGTTTGTTAATTAAAGTAATTAACAAAATTCTGAATAAAAATAATAAAAGAGTTTTATTAAATGAGAGAGCATTAAATTTGGAGAAATTTAATGCATTTAAAGTGGAGACTTTAAAAGAGAATGTGAAGGGGCATTTTAATGTGGAGGGGTTACCACCACATGAATGGGGGAGGTGAGGAGTCACCCGCCCCCCCATGCGCCGGCCATGAAGGAGGGGTACCCCCCTCCTCCTATAAAAGGCCACCCTCTTCCTCCTTCTTCCTCACACCTCCTTGTGAAGGATCTCTCTCCCTCTCTAGTATTATTCCCCCATGGTCTCGGATTAGCGAGATACATGTTCCCGGTGGCTTTATCTGGAAAGGAGTTGCTGCTTCCGCTACTTTACTGGAGCGAGGGACGGAGGTTGTCGGGGTACCGGACGTGTGTGCGATCACAGATGCACCGCTGCTTTGCGGTGCTAGACTTTGTGGTGCTGGAGCTGGATCTGAAGGACGTGCTGGAGCCGGACCTGCTCGGACTTCCTCACGATCCTGAGATCGGCAAGTGTATGACTACATCAACCACGAGTTCCTACTCATTAATAAAACTCGTTGACTTCAAGGGTAAGTTCTCGTTGGATGTATGTCCACCCGTTGCTTTGTACCTAGTAGATAGATCTTGGTGTGTAGTTCTCATCGTAGGAAATTTTTTGTTTTCTATCTTGCCAAAACCAAGGTGGTATCGAGCCTGATCTATGCGTGGGTGCTTTGCAGTAGTATACATATGTTTATATGTGGCGATGATGATCATGTTATTGCATCTTCTATGTATTTTGGATATTGGTGGCATAGTGGGATGAAGCGGCCGAACCAACCTTACATGTCATCGTGACATGAGACCGTTTCCATCGACATGCAACTAGTTTTGCATAAGTGGTGGCGGGTGTCATCTCTCCTACTATAGTCAATATCTGATTTACAATGAGTTGCTAATAACTTGGTTATCCTCGTTGTGGTTCATGTTCGTAGGTAAGAACGGTTCTATCTCCGAAAGCCCTAAGCCACGTAAAACTTGCAATTGATAAATTAGAGGCGTCTAGTTTAGATCGTTGCTGGGCTAGTGTATTGATATGGTACTGTTGTAAGTAGATGTATGATAGATACTCTTACAACACATTCAATGTGTAAGTTTCATACACCTTGGCCTTACACACAAAGGAATGATAGAGATCATACCACGATGCAATTGATAGAGATCAAATGCATGGACCATATCATCTCACTTTACACATTAGATGTTAGCATCTTATACTGCTAGTTTGGTGCTTTCTGTAGCATTGTAAGATGATCCCTCATTTAGATATCAAGATAAAAATGTGTTCTTCCTTAAGTATGCACCGTTCTGTGGATCATGTTTCAAGACATCACGTGATGATCGGGTGTACTCGAATCTACGCTTTCATATGAACGGGTGTAAGAAAGTTTTACACACGTGAATACTAAGGTTCTTAATTGGCGAGTATAGCATGTACAGACATGGCCTCGGAACACGGACCGAAAGGTTAAGCATGAGTCATATAGTTGATATGATGCACATATAGATGCTCGCCTTTGAAGTTACATCAACTCATGTGATGATCGGACTTGGTATAGCGGATTTAGTTCATGTAATCACCAAAAAGGCACGAGGGATATCGTTTTTGAGTGGGAGTTCATTTCTAATTTGGATTAGTCAAACTCAATTTGTCATAAACTAAATCGAAGTGAATTTGCATAATTTGTTGTAGTCATTGGCATCTGTTCACTACCTTATGCTTAGTTTTAATTGAGATAATAGAACTATAGAATTCTGGATATTTACTTTACGAACTGGTATCATATTGTTTTGAATGTCAATTTAAAGTTTATAAGTCCTATTGCAAACTTTCAGCAAACTCTATTTACTCCATGAAGTTTAATAAGAAGTATTAAATAAAGAGTAAGAATTCCAATGTTAGTATCTAAAGTATCATGTTTGCCTCCATGATTATTGATATTCAAAAGTTGTTTTAATATCAAGATTATATTGGAGCTTAAAATAATTTCATAAACCATCATGTGTGAAAGATACTGTGATATCTGAAACAATGTTTTTGGTTGCATCATGATAGAGTATAATTTAGCAAAATACATGTTCTCATATTGTATGAGAATTTGTGAAGGATGGAGATGCTAAGCATCCGGATCTCCCAAAAAGGTTTTGGGAACTAACATTATACTCGCGATTCTTCCTTATAGGCTATAGTAGCTTGATCATGAAAGTTGTCATGATAAGGATGAATAGAAGATGTAAGTAAAATGTTTACTACACTGATAGATTACTAAAGAATGGATTTTTGAAAGAACACCAAACATTTGATGATGGTGATCCACTTCAAAGTGCAAGTCTAAAGGTATTAGTATTTGAATATATACGCTTTGTACTATGTGTCATGTGAATGATACCACTATTGATGTTGATAGATTCTTTTAAAAGAAAAGGAATTGTTGAAAGAGAATCTATAAAATATTTGGCAGAAAAGAAAAGGTTGGAGATGTCCAACTTAGGTATATAGAAGATATACATGTTATGGCTGTATTCCTTACTTATTAAACAATGTGGTTCTGAGGTATTGGATACTGAATTGGTTGGTATGAAGTGTCATACAGGACAACGCAATTCATGAACTACAATGGCCTAAGTAACTAGCAAGAGAATAAGTGATGATGTTCATCGAAAACAAATAAAGTGTTATTGTGTTTTTCGTTGTCGTCAAACCTAGCCTTCAAGATTTGTTTTAATAATTGTTATTTTGTTCCGGTATTACGAGAACAATGGTTGTTCAAATAATTACCGTATTCCATAAAGGATGGATGAATTTTTACAAGTCTAGTGGGAGAAATCACATCCACAAACACCATTGCTAAAATGTTGCAAGACAAATGATTAAAATATCACTTATGAAGTGACATCGCTGTTTTAAATTATATTGTTAAGAAAACATGAAGAAACTCCATGTTAATGGAATTTTTGGAGTCTTTGATTTTGATCAATTGACGCTTGTGAGACTTTTCTCGAGATAATTGAAACTCCGTTCATAGGCCAAAGAGGAACGAATGACTAGCTTATTGGAAATTGTACATGTTGATGTGCATAGTCCATTATGTGTAGCCATATGCGATGGATCTTTTTGCTTCATATGCTTTCTCTAGAAATTTGAGTGAATATATTTATATATTTACTTAATAAGGAAGAAGTATGAAACATTTGAAAATTGTTCAAAGACTTTCAAGATGAAGTGGAAAATCATTGTAACAAGAAAATAAAGAGTTTATGATTCGATCATAAAGGAAGATATTTGAGTTACATGTTTAGCAAAAACACCTAAGACTTGAGGAATTGTTCCATGATTTGTGTTTTCCCGATAAACCATAGGAGTATGGCATAGTAGAGAGATGAAATCAAACCATGTTTGACAAGGTAAGATCAAAGGTGTCATTTATAAAACTACCATTATGTTTTAAGGATTAAAGCTTTAGAGACTACCGCTTTTACACTAAAAAGAGCACCATCGTGATCCGTTCAAATGACACCATATAAGTTATGGTTTGGGATGAAACCCGAATTGTCTTTTCTTAAATTTTGGTATGCTATGCATAAGTAAAATGTTTACAACCAAAGCTGGATAAGCACGTCTTTGTAGGTTATCCCAAATAATTTGTTGGGAATTTCTCCATAACACCGAGGACAAAAGAGTTTGTTACTTGGAACGTCAAGTTTCTTGAGAAGGATTTTTTCACAAAAAGTTAAGTGGGAGGACAATAGAACTTGGATAAGGTTGTTGAACCTTAGCTATATATGCTAAGTAGCGTAGCGCCGGAAAGTGTCTCGGTGGCGGCCACAATGCTCATGGCTCCCGTGATTACAAAGGTTGTGATCTCGGAGATTAGAGTTCCTATTGAACCGTGTGGGTCGGTAAGAATCAAATGGTGTGATTTGATAAGCAAGTCGTTATTGTTTTGACAATGATGAACCAACTACATGCAAAGAAGCGATGATGGGCCATGACTCCATAAAATGACTAGAAGTCATAGAATCCATGATAGTATCCATACACGAGAAATCAAGTTTCTAAACTTGGAAGACCCTCCGGAAAGGCGTGAAGCCTATCAGTCGTGTTTAGATCTATAAAGAAATAGACATGGATGTTTAACATCTATGAAATAGTCGACATGTCGGAAAGAAGTTTACGATAATGTTCAAGGAGTTGACTATGACATCCTTCATAGCGATATTTAGTCTTGACGGATTAATGTAGCAACCACTACATATAATTTGATGTATGGTAGTTGAACAAACAAAACAATGTTCTTCTAATAGAATGGTTACCTAGGACATGTACAAGACACGGTCCGAAGGGTTTTGTTAATTCAAAGGGTGCTAAAAGGGCATGCAAACTTCAATTGTTGATGTAATCATAGCGGAGTTGGAATCTTCACCATGATGAAACTATTAAAAGAGTTTAAATTCATCGGAGATGATGAAGATGCTTGCATTTGCAAGAAATTAAGTGGGAGCGCTGAGACATATTTCTAATACATTATGTAGAGGACATATTGTTGATTGGAAAGGATGTATCTTGTATTGACACAAGTTAAGAATTTCATTAAAATAAGATTTCGATGAAAGACTTGGGCAAAACCGGAATATTAGGCATCAATATCTATATGGATAGATTGAGGCGCTAATATGGTTGTGCCAGACATACATATATGAGATATTGAAAGGGTTCATTATGGAAACAACAAGAAAGGTTCTTGCTGCATGGAAAGGATTGTATCAAGATTCAAGTGTTCCAACACTTGGTGAGTAAAATCACATGAAGATTTTGATCGATTATACCGTGATATGTATATATCTATAATGTCCTATGCTCTAAATGTTATGAGCACATACCAGAATGATCCATAAGATGATCATTGGACAATAGTAAAGATATTCTTATGAGCTTTGGAAGAACTAAGAATATATCATGTATAAGTGACAAATAGTTAAAGGTAGTTCATTGTAAAGTGTTACATTGATACTAGTTTTGTCACAAGATACAAATTAAATTTATCTCAATTTAGAATATGGGTGGCACAATATAATGGAAAGGATGTTCCATGATGGATTTGGATGGGTTCCAAAGTTGAGACATTGTGACGGATACTACAATAAAAAGGCTAAGTATATGACTGCTATAGTAGCAGCATATGAGGGCATTTGTGTTAAGTAGTTTGTTATCAAACTAGGTGTGGTTCAAAGTGGGCTAATACTATGAACATATATTGTGTGACAATAATATCAACATATTTTAACCGAAACGAACTAAAGGTCTCACCAAAGGACCAAATTTATACAATGTCATCTCATTTGAGAATGAGTGATGCGTAGAGACGCAAAGACATGCAAATACACACGGACTGAAACCGCTGATCCGGAGATTATGTTAACCACTAGCAATCGCGTATATGCAACACCAGAAAGCCATAGGTGTTCAATACGCAAAGTTTTTCAAACTAGATTATTGACTCTAGTGCAAGTGGGAGACTGAAGGGAATATGCCCGAGAGGCAATAATAAAGTGGTTATTATCTTATTCCATGTTTATGATAAATGTTTATTTTGCATGCTATAATTGTATTGATTGGAAACATCAATACATGTGTGTTGAATAAACAAAAAGGGTTCCTAGTTATGCCTCTCTTATAAACTAGCTTGTTGATTAACAAGATGATCAAGGTTTCCTGATCATACACATTGGATGTTGTTAATAACAAGGTCACAACATTAGTTGAATGATGTGATGAACATTCATCCGAAGTATAGCATTATGATCAAAGTCATTATGTTTATATTGCTATAACATCATACGAAGTAACCTTTATCCTTAGACCATGAGATCATGTTAATTGCTAACACCGGAAGAGTATCTTGATAACATCAAACGTCACACCGTAACAGGGTGACTATAAAGATGGGTTCAGTGCTACGAAAGTGTTATGTTGAGGCTCATGGATCAAGAGTGGAATTTGTCAATCCTGATGACGGATAGATATACTCTGGGTGCTCTCAGTGATATCACATTAAGATAGCTTGCAAGCAAGTGATGTGATCACTAGAATGTTATATCACAGGAACGAGAAAAGAGTGCATGTCGGCAACGAGATCAAACTAGGTATGGAGATACTGATGATTGAATCTCGGACATGTAATATATTGCAAGACAAAGGGATTTAGTTACAAGCATTAAAGGTTCTCACGATCACAGAAGTCATCGTTGAATATGCAGGAGTCAGTATGGATCTCCAGGTCCCGCTTCTGATTATTGATCTGAGAGGAGTCTCAATCATGTCTGCATTATTCGCGAACCATAGGGTGACACACTTAAGGGATACCGACACCATTTGGAGCAAATATGTTTCAGATAAAGATTTAAGAAAGCGCTGGAATTATTTCAATAGACACCGAAACTATTTCGGGTGAAATTGCTGAAATTGGTTCTGCATGTAATATTGAAATGTTGCAGGGGGTTTCATGTGAATGTTTGTTAATTAAAGTAATTAACAAAATTCTGAATAAAAATAATAAAAGAGTTTTATTAAATGAGAGAGCATTAAATTTGGAGAAATTTAATGCATTTAAAGTGGAGACTTTAAAAGAGAATGTGAAGGGGCATATTAATGTGGAGGGGTTACCACCACATGAATGGGGGAGGTGAAGAGTCACCCCCCATGCGCCGGCCATGAAGGAGGGGTACCCCCCTCCTCCTATAAAAGGCCACCCTCTTCCTCCTTCTTCCTCACACCTCCTTATGAAGGATCTCTCTCCCCCTCTAGTATTATTCCCCCATGGTCTCGGATTAGCGAGATACATGTTCCCGGTGGCTTTATCTGGAAAGGAGTTGCTGCTTTGCTGGAGCGAGGGATGGAGGTTGTCGGGGTACCGGACGTGTGTGCGATCACGGATGCACCGCTGCTTTGCGGTGCTGGACTTGGTGGTGCTGGAGCTGGATCTGAAGGACGTGCTGGAGCCGGACCTGCTCGGACTTCCTCACGATCTTGAGATTGGCAAGTGTACGACTACATCAACCACGATTTCCTACTCGTTAACAAAACTCGTTTTCTTCGAGGGTAAGTTCTCGTTGGATGTATGTCCACCCATTGCTTTGTACCTAGTAGATAGATCTTGGCGTGTAGTTCTCATCGTAGGAAAATTTTTGTTTTCTATGCTGCGAACCCAACACATGTCTAGCACTAGGTGGAAAATATTTCTGAAGGAAGGTACTAATCAAGCAATCAGGGCTATCAATAGATCCAGGAGGTAAATTATTAAACCAAGTTTTAGCTTATCCCTTTAGTGAAAAAGGGAAAATTTTAGCAACAAAGTAGGTGAACATCTTAATATCATCAAAAAATAGGCCACTCATGGTAGAAAGCTCAGTCATATGTGCTACCGCACTTTCATTCTTAGTCCCACAAAAAGGGTCTTTCTCAATAATAGCTTTGTAAGATAGATCAAGAGAGAAATCATAATCCTTATCTTTAATGTTTATGGGAGATGCAACAAACTTAGCATTAGGAGACAATTTGGGTTTTATAGTACGCCTCTCAAGGAGACTCTTAATAGTACTCCTATCATGAGTGCTTTGACATTCTTTAATAAATTCATCGGTCATCTCTATATAACCGTCTTCAATATCATAGCTTTCTCTAGACTCAGGTGAACTGCCATGTGTAGTAGTGTCTTCATTAGGAGTTTCAGTATTTCCAGCTATAGTTCTAGCAATCGTAGCATCTAGGAAAGGACCTAATGAACTACTCTTATCAAGCACAGTAGAAGCAGCATCATAAGTATCAGAAGTTTCAGATTCAACAGTAGTAGCAGTGTGTGTAGAATGTGTATGTGGTGGCGTAAGGATCTTACTCATAACAGATGGTGAATGAAGATCAACAGAGGTGTTCAGAACCATACCTCTTCTTGTAGTGGATGGTAAAATAGGAACCTTGCCATCACGAGACTTACCCATGATGGATGGATGGCAACAAACAATAGTGATTCCAAGTGAACTTGATAAATAAAACTATGCTCCCTGGCAACGGTGCCAGAAAATAGTCTTGATGACCCACAAGTATAGGGGGTGTATCGCAGTATTTTCGAGGGAAGTGAAACCCAATTTATTGATTCGACACAAGGGGAGCCAAAGAATATTTATAAGCCTTAACACTGAGTCGTCAATTCAGCTACACCTGGAAACAATCTTGCTCACAACAGTTTATCAGTAGAAACAGTTTTGTAGTAGCAATAGCAAAGTAATAACAGTAGTAAAAGTGAAGACAATAGTAACAATTGCAGTAAACAGTAGGATTAACACGCGGTAGGCATATGGATGGATGGACGGGCGTTGCATGGACAAGACAATTCATATAGCAATCAAGACATGGGGCATTTGCAGATAAATAAGATAAAGCATCCAAGTACTAAATAATCATAGGCATGTGTTCCATATATAGTCATACGTGCTCGCAATGAGAACTTGCACAACATCTTTTGTCCTGCCAGCCTGTTTGCAGCGGGGCCTCAAGGGAACTACTGGCAATTAAGGTGCTCCTTTTAATAGAGCACTGGAGCAAAGCATTAACACTCCATGAACACATGTGATCCTCACATCAAAGCCATCCCCTCCGGTTATCCTGATTATTGTCACTTTGGGGCCTTTGGTTCCGGACAAAAATATGTGTATACAACTTGCAGGTAAGACCATAAACAATACTGTCATAATGAATCAATAACATGTTCAGATCTGAAATCATGGCACTCGGGCCCTAGTGACAAGCATTAAGCATAACAAGTTGCAACAAAGTCAAAACGCACTAATAATAGATACTAGGCACCATGCCCTAACAATCTGATGCCATTACATGAGCGATCTCATCCAATCCCTACCATCCCCATAGCCTACAGCGGGGGATTACTCACTCATAGATGGGGGAAACTTGGATGGTCGATGGAGAAGCGATGGTGATGATGATGGCGATGATCTCCTCCAATTCCCCGTCCTAGCAGGGTGCCAGAACGGAGTTTCTGGTTCCGTAGTGGAATCTGGTGGTGGCGGCATAGCGGAACTCTTTCTAGAAAAACGCCGAACCCCCCTTGGTTTTTAGGTCAAGAGGCAACTTATAGGCGAAGAGGGAGGCCGAGGGGGCAGCCGAGGCGGCCACACCACCCCCAGGCATGGCCTAGCCTGGCCCGTGCGGCCAGGTGGTGTGGGCCCCTCGCGGCCCTTCTCCGTCTCGTCTTCTAGCTCCGTGAGTCTTCTGGTGAAATAGGATTTTTGGCATATTTTCCGGGATTTTTCCTGATAGTTGATTTTTTGCACAAAAACTAGATACCAAGGTAATTCTGCTAAAAACAGCGTCAGTCTGTGTTAGTTGTACCCAAATCACACAAGTTTAGAGGAAAAATAATAGCAAAAGTGTTCAGGAAAGTAGATACTTTTTGGACGTATCAGCCGACAGTTATATCGAGTCTCTATAGGTTGTATAGTGCGTGCTTCATTGCTGCTTCAGTCCACCATACCTATGTAGGCGAGAGTTGCCAAATTGTAGACTCGCCGTGTACTGGCCTCAGCACTGACCACTCCCTTTTTCCTTTGCCCTTTGTCGGCACCCCTTTTGTTTAGCAGGTATAAGTTCGATGTTGTTAGCAGGGTTACCCTTCCAGCTTGGCCTGGGGAGGGTTATGGACGCCATTGGTTATTCTTCAGGGCTCTTAGCCCTATTTTCATCTTATCCGTACTCGGATGTGGTATTGTTTTCAAGTTGCTTTGGATCTTTGTACTATATATCTGTATTCTTGACTCATGGAGTCGTTGTTGTATATATATGTTTTGTGGGTTCTATCGTGGACTAATGTGTTATGATATTACTTTGTTTTCCACCCGCACACAAGTGCATGTTGGGCATCTTTGAATCGTTTCTATGCGGGTTTGGCGGGAATCGCTAGAACTTGCATAGGCCCGATTCGAGGGTGTTACAAAGTGGTATCAGAGCTTAGCAGTTTCGATAGTACACTAGTCTAGCCTGTAGGATAACCTAGCTAACGGGCGATGTAGAGTGTCAAAAACTATTTTTGCAAAATTGGTTGGATAGATCTGATTAGCTCTATTTTTACTCCTTACCCCTATGCTATTCTCCTCTTACCTCTGCGTGTTTGGATCTGATCTCTTACCTTTCTTCAAGTCCAGGATTTCTCGTGGTTGGGTTTCAGTCGTACCTTTAGGGTTTTCACTTCCTCCCTTTTATAACAGTGGAGCTACAATCATCAAATCTGCATCTCGTCTGTTGTACCCTTCATCCAATATTTTTGGTCCTTAAACTCTTTATCTGTATGTGCATCTTGACGTTTATCCAAATCGTTGAAAAACATATGAGAAGGATGATCATTGGTGAAGTTGGAGTATACCTTGAGCATGTGTTGTTCATGGTAATGGAACCATCGTAGAACCTAATCATTGTGTCTTTTCATACGATTTCTTATGTATCTTTTGGTGGTTTCCAAAGCGAAGACATCATCTACATCACAAGAGCCTGCATCACTCCTTTGTTCTCCGGACACCGCTTGTGAAGATCTTCAGTCTTAATTCTGAGAGTTGGTTGCACGATTCTTTTGTTCATGTACAAAGTAATGCTTCGAGTGCAGGATGGAGTAGCTACCATACCACTACTCTTACCATTCGCTCCTGTACATTGAATTAGTGGATCAAGCAATTTTACTCCTTCCACGGAAGTTAGAGGTGACCTTATCTGTCGAGACCTCTACCTTCGTCTTTTGTTTCTCCGGAGTGTTCTCTCGACGAACGTGAACAACGACCCCTTGTTGGTGGTGTCGCCGATTTCAAGATGGAGCAAGGATCTTTGTTAGTAGCATCGTGAGGATCGGCACAAAGCGAGAAGATTCAGATCGTCAGCCTTCTTCCTCGTACCAGGAGGCGGATCTCGAGGGCGAGATCCATTGTTAGTGGTGTCGAATTGTAGCACCCCGGTAAAACCACTACTAGAAAATCGCTGTGTTTTTATTTTGTGCATCATTATGATCGCATGCTCATGTCATCATGCCACATTGCATTTGAGCATCGTTATGTCATCATGCATTTGTTCGCCTAAAACTATTTTCTAAAAGCCTATCTTTATTTTCTAAATATCCTTTATCTTTATTTTAAATCAAAACCCTGGTCATTTTCAGATCTTTGGTTTGTCTAAAAATCTCTTTATACATGATTTAAAAATATAAAAAAATAAAAAGTTTTAGTGGGGGAGTCAGCCAGCCGCCAGGCCCAAAAGCCCAGCAGCCAGCCAACTACCACCCCACGGAAACCCTAGACTCTACCGAGACCCACACCCTCCACTCCCCTGCCGCCGCCAACCCCAGGACTACACCCGGTCCACCCTTGACTCGTACCACTCCCGGCCCCTCGCGATCACGCATCGCACACTACCCGCGGTACACGGTCATGCTAGCCGCCCCAGTCCCGCATCCTACCCCAGCGCGTGCATCCCGCTGTAGCACCCGCTGCGTACCCCGCATGCCGCATCGCACGCCCACTCGCCCTCATGATCGAAACCCACCCCGGACATCACGTGGACCCACCCTACCAGCCACCTCCGATCGAAGTCCCCACTCCCCGCACGCCACCATCCTCCTCGCTCGTGTTCTTCCTCCTCTAGCGCCGACATGGGCCAATCCCCGTCGATCTCCACTCGCCACCCTCACCGCTCGCCGCCATCAAGCCCTACAGGCACGTGCCGCCGCCTTCACCGGTGCTCCGCTCTGCCGTTGCTGGCCTCCTCTGGCCCCGCCGCCAAGCGCCGCCGGCCGCCCGCCTCGACCTCTGCTCGCCTCCGAGCGGTGCAGTCCCCATCGTCCCCGAGCCCGAGTGCCTATCGCCATCGTCAGCAAGCCCTGCCTCGTCGTCCGGCGCTCTCCTCCACTGTCCCGCCCCCCGAGCCACCCGCGAGCGGGCCCCTACAGCGACGACGTCGCCTACCCCAACCACGACCTCGCCCCGTCGCACCTCCTCGCCGCTGCCTCCCTGGCACGCCTCCTCGTCGTCCGGCGCCAGGGCAGGGACGCCCTCGACCCCACCTGCAGCGTCACCAACCTCCTTATCGGTGCCGCCCCTCAGTCTTCCTTCTCGGCCACCATCGTGCCTTCTGCGTGCGAGCCCTGACGCCCCTGCAACGGCCATCGCCTGGGTCTCAATCCCCGCGTCGGCCTCCTCTGTTACCAAGTTCCTCCTTCCGGCCTCGTTTCTCCGACGTTCATGCTTCCCCTGCCCGCGTCCTGCTCCGCCTTGGCCGTTCGCCTCTTCTCCCCGCGCGTGCCTCACCGCCAGCCAAGGGTTGCTCTGTGTCCCTGCTCAACCGTGGTCTCCTCTCGCCTCTATAGTCAACACAGGTCGTGCCTCCTGTCGGCTTTGCCCTGCTGCCGTTTTTGGCTTGTTCCTGTTGCGTTGGTACTGATCATGTGACGTGTGGCTGCCCAGCACAGAGTCTATGTGCATACGGTGTTTTTGGTGTGGCGATTTTCGAGCCCACATCGACTCACTTTGGTCCGATGCTAACAAGACAGAAGATGAACCCGAGGGCCTCAGCCAGATCTTCTTTGCTGCTGACCATGTGAGGATGTCGAAGCACCAAGGTCGACATGTGGATATGTACCGTGAAGGCACCTAAGTACCCTGAGACGGATTCCACGATTCGAGAGTCGCCGCCATGATCTTCCCCCAAGTATGAACCACCAGACATACCGTCGACACCAAACCAAGTTCATCGACAACATTCGACGTGGAATGCCATGATATTCTTCATGGACACCGACACCCCCGACTCGAAGCTCCCGGAACCGAAGGTCGTCGACATGGAATCCGAACCCCTCAGGACGTCAAGTTCTTCTTCCCGGATCCGAAGACCGACCCCGTCGAACCCAAAGACCATCGGTGTCGAACCCTAATATGATCCCCTTTCCGAAACCCCTATTTTTATAATATATAACATATACTTGATGCATATTAAATTGTTCATGTTTGCATACATATTTTATCATTTCGGGTTATTCCGTCGATTCACCTAATAATTAAACATGGAGGCTCGGGTTATTCTAGTCTTATATTGGTTCAATTTAAATTTGTGTAGCGAACCGATGCCATGTTTTGCCTTGTCAAGTCAACATTTAAATTGTGGGGTATCTAAATAACATGAACCTTCTAATTAATTGTCGAGATCCTGGTTCCACTTAATATTGCCTAATTGCAATGCATCTTTGCCATGTCATGCATCATACATACATCATGCCCAATCTTCTGTCGTAGTATTAAATAGTGCATCCGGTGTTTCTTTTAGTGTTTTGCTTCTTCACGGACTAGGCTGATGAGTGGATGCGAGTATCTACCCGATCTCCGGTGGGCAATAGCTAATATTTGGTTCTTTCACGCTCACTTGTGTCCCGTAGGCCCCGAGTACTTGATACATGTTCCTTAACTATTCGCACTATCCACATACGGGAGACTCTATGAATCCCCCTTTGCTGAGCTTGATTCACACTTTATTTCTTGGGCCACAAACTAGTTTGGGGCTTTATTATTATCCTGTACTTATGCAATGCTTTGCTTCTTTATTTACGATTGTACCTGGAGCACCTGTATTGTTTAGGAATTGCCGAGTGTTTTCGCGGTATCGACAAGCCCAGTCACACTTTCGGGTTCCCGATCGTTTACCATTATGCAAACCTTGGGTCCGTCTCGAGCCCAACTTGCATGGTAGCTTAATGGGGTGGTCCCCTGAAATAATTTATGAATCCTGTGAATGCTTTATCGTGAGGTCTCGTTTTGTTTTATTTGGTTCTTTCCGAGGTTGATCGTGTGTGTGTTGCTATTTGTGCACCCCTACAAGGTAAATCTTTCTGTAGCCATGTCCACGGTTATGGACGACTTGGAGCATAATATCTCGATCATAGACAACTATAACTAAAGTAGTGCTATAAATTTGACTTTGACATGTCTAGTAATCAGTTTCACTACAACAGAATGAGTAAATAAAAGTGTCAACAACTGTTGGAGTTGGGATGTGATACATTGCAAATGTATCTATAATTTTTGATGTTGCATGCTTGGTTTTATCTACTTTCTTATGTTTTGTTCACACTTTGGAGTACTTTTCATATGATTTCTTGGACTAACCTATTAACAAGAGCCACAGTGCCAGCTGCCTGTTTTCTGCTGTTTTTGGTTCCAGGAAAGTCAGAAAATGAATATTCTCGGAATTGGACTGGACAAAAGCCATTATTTTACCGAGGGACACCTAGAGCTAGAATACGAGACGGAGAGGGGCTGGGGCCCGGCCACACCACCTGGCGCAGTGGCCTGCCCACGCCAGGTGGTCTGGCCGCCTGCACCCCTCGCCTCTCCTTCCGCCTATATATTGCCTATGATATGGAAACCCTAAGCACCATCAAAAATCCACGAAAGAGTCTCAGAGGCCGTCATCTCCATCCTAGATCGGGAGGATTTGAAGATCTTCCCAGCACCCTAGGAGAGGGAATTCACCACAGGCCTTCTTCATCATCATGCAAGCCTCCGGTGTGATGCATGAGTAGTTCATCTCTGGACTACGGGTCCATGTAGTAGCTAGATGGCTGGTTCTCCTCCTTTGTGCTATCATGTTTAGATCTTGTGAGCTCCGTTCATGATCGAGATCATCTATTTGTAATCCTACATGTTGTGTTTGCGGGGATCCGATGGATATTGAGATGCTATTTTAGATTGATTATTGATTCTATCATGTCTTTGTTATTTGTGATCTTGCATGCTTTCCGTTATTAGTAGCTATCTTGGCCAACTAGATGCTAGCAACTCCAAGAGTTAGTATTTATGCTCGATAGTGGGTTCATGCCTCTGGTAATATGGGGAAGTGACAAAAATCTCTAAGGTACTAGATGTGTTGTTGCTACTAGGGAGAAAACAACAATCCTTTGTTCATAGAACAATCGTATTGTTTACTTTCCACGCAATTCGTAATGCAATTATCCGTTGCTTGCAACTTAATACTGGAGGGGTTCGATGATAACCTGAAGGTGAATTATTAGTCATAGATGCAGTTGGACGGCGGTCTATGTATAATGTTGTAATGCCTAATCGAATCTCAAAGGAGTCAAGATGATTAGTATATGCTTGTATGCTTTCTCGATGTTTGTCAATTTCCCCACTATAATTTTTTCACCCAGCATGTTATCTATCTTAAGGAGGGGCACCTCTAGTGAACTATGGACCCCGGTCCTTTCTTTTACTATCAATCTACAATCAACTGTTTACTGCTTTGTGTTTACTTTCTGCAAACTATTACTTCCTTCCATTCGATACGTTTAATCCTTTGTTTTCAGCAAAACCAGTGAGATTAACAACCTCATCACAAGTTGGGGACAGAGTTCTGTGGTTGTGTTGTGCAGGTCTCCACATTGCTGCTGGCACCGGTAGTGCGCCCTGCCAAAGTTCAGCTAGCTACATCTTTGGGGTGTTTTCTTGCTCCTACTAGATTGATAACCTTGGTTTCATAACTGAGAGAAACTTACTGTTGTGCTCATCATACCCTCCTCTTGGGGTTCCCCAACGAGCTCGTTAATACACGAGTCAGCAGGATGTCTCATGCTAATTGTATCTGACTAGTAAGTATTGCAACTACAATGAAATGGTTAACTAAAACTGCCCACTGCTTATGATATCGGGATGACTCATGCTATCTATATATGACTAGTAAGTGTTGCAACTATAATGGAATGAATAAAAGGGCCAATAGTGTGAGTTCCTCGGTTTGACTTCCTCGTTTGGTCTCGAGGGGGAATACCAGGATGGGTATGATTGGTGTTAGTATCAGGTTGGATCCGAATAGGTCTTTCTTACCCCTCTCTAATAGCCGACAGTTATATCAAGTCTCTAAAGGTTGTATAGTGCGTGCTTCGCTGCCGCTTTAGTCCACCATACCTATGTAGGCGAGAGGCACCAAATTCTAGACTCGTAGTGTACTGGCCTCAGTACTGACCGCTCCCTTTTTCCTTTGCCCTTTATCAGCACCCCTTTTGTTTAGCAGGTATAAGTTTGACGTCGTTAGCAGGGTTACCCTTTTGGCTTGGCCTGGGAGGGTTATCGATGCCATTGGTTATTATTGAGGGCTCTTAGCCCCATTTGCATCTTATCTGTACTCGGATGTGGTATTGTTTTCAAGTTTCTTTGGATCCTTGTACTATATGTCTGTATTCTTGACTCATGGAGTCGTTGTTGTATATATATGTTCTGCGGGTTCCATCGTGACTAATGTGTTATTATATTACTTAGTTTTCCACCCGCACACAAGTGCCTGGTGGGCATCTTTGAATCGTTTCTATACGGGTTTGGCGAGAATCGCTGGAACTTCCATAGGGCCGATTCGAGGGTGTTACATCCATGTGGTTTAGGAAAGGAACACACATGCAATGACTCTAGTGGATCATTGCGGATGAGGAAAAGAACACACATGAAATGACTCTGGTGGATCCATGTGGTTTATGAAAGGAACACACATGCAATGACACTGGTGGATCCATGTGGTTGAGGAAAGGTACACACATGCAATGAATCTAGTGGTGGTTTAGGAAAAGAAGACACATGCAATGACTCTGGTGGTGGTTTAGGAAAAGAACACACATGTAATGACTCTAGTGGATCCATATGGTTTAGGAAATGAACACACATGCAATGTCTCTGGTGGATCAATGTGGTTTAGGAAAGGAACACACATGCAATGACTCTGGTGGATCCATGTGGTTTAGGAAAAGAACACACATGCAATGACACTGATGGATCCATGTGGTTTAGGAAAAGAACACACATGTAATGACTCTGGTGGATCTATGTGGTTTAGGAAAGGAACACACATGCAATGGCACTGATGGATCCATGTGGTTTAGGAAAAGAACACATACGCAATGACTCTGGTGGTGGTTTAGTAAAGGAAGACACATGCAATGACTCTGGATGTGGTTTTGGAAAGGAACACACATGCAATGACTCTGGTCGATCCATGTGGTTTACAAAAAGAGCACACATGAAATGACTCTGGTGGATCAATGTGGTTTAGGAAAGGACCACACATGCAATGACTCTAGTGGATCCATGTTGTTTGGGAAAGGAACATGCAAGCAATGAATCTGGTGGATACATGTGGTTTAGTAAAGGAACACAAATGCAATGACTCTGGTGATGGTTTAGAAAATGAAGACACATGCAATGACTCTGGATGTGGTTTATGAAAGGAACACACATGTAATGACTCTGTTGGATCCATGTGGTTTAGGAAAATAACACACATGCAATGACTCTGGTGGATCAATGTGGTTTAGGAAAAGAACACACATCAATGACTCTGGTGGATCCTTGCGGTTTAGGAAAGGAACACACATGAAATGACTCTTGTGGGTCCATGTGGTTTATGAAAGGAACACACATGCAATGTCACTGGTGGATGCATCTGGTTTAGGAAAGGAACACACATGCAATGACTCTGGTGGTGGTTTATTAAATGAAGACAAATCAACTGACTCTGGTGGTAGTTTAGGAAAAGAACACACATGCAATGATCTGGTGGATCCATGTGGTTTAGGAAAGGAACACATGCAATGACTCTGGTAGGTCCATGTGGTTGAGGAAATGAACACACATGCACTGAATCTAGTGGATCATTGTGGATCAGGAAAAGAACACACATGAAAGGACTCTAGTGGATCCATGTGGTTTATCAAAGGAACACACATGCAATGACACTTGTGGATCCATGTGGTTTAGGAAAGGAACACACATGCAATGACTCCGTGGTGGTTTAGGAAATTAAGACACATGCAATGACTCCTTTGGTGGTTTATGAAAAGAACACATATGCAATGACACTGGTGGATCCATGTGGTTTAGGAAAAGAACACACATGCAATGACTCTGTCTGTGGTTTAGGAAAGAAAGACACATGTAATGACTCTGGATGGGGTTTAGGAAAGGATTACACATGGAATTACTCTCATGGATCCATGTGGTTCTGGAAAAGAACACACAAGCAATTATTCTGGTGGATCCATGTGGTTTAGGAAAGGAACACACATGCAATGACTCTGGTGGATCCATGTGGTTTAGGAAAAAGACCACACATGCAATGACTCTTGCGGATCAATGTGGTTTAGGAAAGGAACACACATGCAATGACTATGGTGGGTCCATGTGGTTTAGGAAAGTAACACACATGCAATGACTCTAGTGGATCATTGTGGATTAGGAAAAGAAAACACATGAAATGACTCTAGTGGATCCATATGTTAGATGAAAGGAATACATGCAATGACACTTGTGGATCCGTGTGTTTTGGAATGGAACAAACATGAAATGACTGGTGGTGGTTAAGGAAAATAAGGCACATGCATTGACTCTTTTGGTTGTTTAGGAAAATAACACACATGCAATGACTCGTGGATCAATGTGGTTTTGGAAAGGAACACACATGCAATGACTCGTGGATGCATGTGGTTTAGGAAAAGAACACACATGCAATCATATTGATGGATCCATGGGGTTTAGGAAATTAACACACATGCAATGACATTGGTGGTGGATTATGAAAGGAAAACACATACAATGCCTCGTGGTGGTTCAGGAAAGGAACACACATGCAATAACTCTGGTGGATCCATGTGGTTTAGGAAAGGACACACATGCAATGACCGTGGTGGGTCCATGTGGTTTAACAAAGGATCACAATGAAATGACTCGTGATGGTTTAGGAAATGAAGACACATGCAATGACTCTGGATGTTGTTTATGAAAGGAACACACATGTAGTGACTCTTGGTGGATCGATGTGGTTTAGTAAAAGAACACACATGCAATGAACTGTGGATCTATGTGGTTTAAGAAAGCAACACACATGCAATGACTCGTGGATCCATGTGGTTTAGAAAAGGAACACACATGCAATGACTCTAGTGGATCCATGCGGTTTAGGAAAGGAACACACATGAAATGACTCTTGTGGATCCATGTGGTTTATGGAAGGACCATACATGCAATGACACTCGTGGATGCATCTGGTTTAGGAAAGGTACACACATGCAATGACTCTAGTGGATCCATGTGGTTTAGGAAACGAACACATATGCAATGACTCTAGTGATGGTTTAGGAAAAGAACACATGCAATGACACTAGTGGATCCACGTGGTTTAGGAAAGGAACACACATGCAATGACCCGGAGTGATGGTTTAGGAAAGGAACACACATTCAGTGACTCTGGTGAATCCATTTGGTTTAGGAAAAGAGCATACATGCAATGACTGTGGTGGTATAGGAAAGGAAGACACATGCAACGACTGTGGTGGTTAAGGTAAGGAACACTCATGCCATCACTCTGGTGGATCCATGTGTTTTAGGGAACGAACACACATGAAATGACTCTGGTGGCTCAATGTGGTTTAGGAAATGTACACACATGCAATAACTCTAGTGGACCATTGTGGATTAGGAAAAGAATACACATGAAATGACTCTAGTGGATCCATGTCGTTTATGAAAAGAACACACATGCAATGACACTTGTGTATCCATGTGTTTTATGAAAGGAACAAACATGCAATGACTCTGGTGGTGGTTTAGGAAAATAAGACACATCAAATTGACTCTTTTGTTTGTTTAGGAAAAAACACACATGCAATGACTCGTGGATCAATGTGGTTTTGGAAAGGAACACACATGCAATGACTCTAGTTGATCCATGTGGTTTAGAAAAGAACACACATGCAATGATATTGATGGATCCATGTGGTTTAGGAAAAGAACACACATGCAATGACACCGTGGTGGATTAGGAAAGGAAAAACACATACAATGACTGGTTGTGGTTTAGGAAAGGAACATACATGCAATAACTCGTGGATCCATGTGGTTTAGGAAAGGAACACACATGCAATGACTCGTGGATCCATGTGGTTTAGTAAAAAGAACACACATGCATTGACACTGATGGATCCATGTGGTTTAGAAAAGAACACACATGCAATGATATTGATGGATCCATGTGGTTTAGGAAAAGAACACACATGCACTGACTCTGGTGGATCCATGTGGTTTAGGAAACGAACACACATGCAATGACACTGGTGGATCCATGTGGTTTACGAAAACAACACACATGAAAATGACTCGTGATGGTTTAGGAAATGAAGACATCCGTAATGACTCGATGTGGTTTATGAAAGGAACACATATGCAATGACTCGTGGATCCATGTGGTTTAGGAAAATAACACACATGTAATGACTCGTGGATCAATGTGGTTTAAGAAAGGAACACACATGTAATGACTGTGGATCCATGTGGTTTAGGAAAGGAACACACATGCAATGACTCTAGTGGATCCTTAAGGTTTAGGAAAGGAACACACATGAAATGACTCTTGGGGATCCATGTGGTTTATGAAAGGAATACACATGCAATGACACTGGTGGATGCATCTGGTTTAGGAAAGGAACACACCTGCAATGACTCGAGTGGGGGTTTAGGAAATGTAGACAGATGCAATGACTCTGGTGGTGGTTTAGGAAAAGAACACACATGCAATGACTGGTGGATCCATGTGGTTTAGGAAAAGGAACACACATGCAATGACTCTGGTGGGTCCATGTGGTTTAGGAAATGAACACACATGCAATGAATCTAGCGGATCATTGTGGATCAGGAAAAGAACACACATGAAAGGACCCTAGTGGATCCATGTGGTTTATGAAAGGAACACACATGCAATGCCACTTGTGATCCATGTGGTTTAGGAAAGGAACACACATGCAATGACTCTGGTGGTTTAGTCAAATAAGACACATGCAATGACTCTTTGGTGGTTTATGAAAAGAACACAGATGCAATGACTCTGGTGGATCCATGTGGTTCAAGAAAAAGAACACACATGCAATGACTCTGGTGGGTCCATGTGGTTTAGGAAAGGAACACACATGCAATGACTCGATCATTGTGGATTAGGAAAAGAATACACATGAAATGACTCTAGTGGAACCATGTGGTTTATGAAACGAACACACATGTAATGGCACTTGTGGATCCATGTGTTTTAGGAATGGAACTAACATGCAATGACTCTGGTGGTGGTTGAGGAAACTAAGCCACATGCATTGACTCTTTTTGGTTGTTTAGGAAAAGAACACACATGCAATTACTCTGGTGGATCAATGTGGTTTTGGAAAGGAACACACATGCAATGACTGTGGATCCATGTGGTTTAGGAAAAGAACACACATGCAATGATATTGATGCATCCATGTGGTTTAGGAAAAGAACACACATGCAATGACACTAGTGCCGGATTAGGAAAGGAAAACACATACAATGACTCCGTGGTGGTTTAGAAAAGGAACACACATGCAATTAGTCTGGTGGATCCATGTGGTTTAGGAAAGGAACACATGCAATGACCCTGGTGGGTCCATGTGGTTTAGGAAAAGAAGACACATGCAATGACTCGTGGATCAATGTGGTTTAGGAAAGGAGCACATATGCAATGACTCCGTGGATCCATGTGGTTTAGGAAAAGAACACACATGCAATGATACCGATGGATCCATGTGGTTTAGGAAAAGAACACATATGCAGCGACTCGTGGATCCATGTGGTTTAGGAAAGGAACACATGCAATGACATTGGTGGATCCATGGTTTAGGAAAAGAACACACATGCAATGACTCGTGCTGGTTTAGGAAAGGAACACACATGCAATGACCCCGGATGTGGTTTAGGGAAGGAACACACATGCAATGACTCGTGGATCCATGTGGTTTAGGAAAACAACACACGTGCAATGACTCTAGTGGGTCCATGGTTTAGGAAAGGAATACACATGCAATGACTGTTGTGGATCAATGTGGTTTAGGAAAGGACCACACATGCAATGAACTGTGGATCCATGTGGTTTTGGAAAGGAACACACATGCAATGACACAGGATCCATGTGGTTTAGGAAAAGAAACACATGCAATGACTCGTGGTGGTTTAGGAAAGCAAGACGCATGTAATGACTCTAGATCTGGTTTAGGAAAGGAACACACATGGAATGACTCTGGATCCATGTGGTTTTGGAAAAGAACACACAAGCAATGACTCGTGGACCAATGTGGTTAGAAAAGGAAAACACATGCAATGACTCTCGTGGATCCATGTGGTTTAGGAAACGAACACACATGAAATGACTCGTGGATCAATGTGGTTTAGGAAAGGAACACACATGCAATGACTCGCCTGGATCCATGTGGTTTAGGAAACAAACACACATGCAATGACTCTCGTGGATCCATGTGGTTTAGGAAAGGAACACACATATAATGACTCTAGTGGTGGTTTAGGAAAAGAAGACACATGCAACGACTCTAATGGTCTGTTTAGGAAAAGAACACATGCAATGATTCTTGGTGGATCCATGTGGTTCAGTAAAAAGAACACACATGCAATGACTCGTGGATCAATGTGGTTTAGGAAAAAGAACACACATGCAATGACTCTAGTGGAATATTGTGGATTAGAAATGGAACACATATGAAATGATTCTCTAGTGGATCCATGTGGTTTATGAAAGGAACAACACACACATGCAATGACACTGGTGGATCCATGTGGTTTAGGAAAGGAAACACACATGCAATGACTCTAGTGGTGGTTTACTTAAAAAGAAGACACATGCAATGACTCGTGGTGGTTAGGAAAAGAACACACATGCAATGACTCGTGGATCCATGTGGTTCAGGAAAAGAAACACACATGCAATGACTTTAGTGATCAATGTGGTTTAGGAAAGGAACACACATGCAATAGACTCTAGTGGATCCATGTGGTTTAGGAAAGGAACACATGCAATGACTCTGTGGGTCCATGTGGTTTAGGAAAGGAACACACATGCAATGAATCATGGATCATTGTGAATTAGGAAAGGAACACACATGAAATGACTCTAATGGATCCATGTGGTTTATGAAAGGAGCACAATGCAATGACACTGGTGGGAAACATGGGGTTTAGGAAAGGAATACACATGCAATGACTCTAGTGGTGGTTTAGGAAAAGAAGACACATGCAATGACTCTTGTGGTGGTTTAGGAAAAGAACACACATGCAATGGCTCGTGGATCCATGTGGTTCAGGAAAAGAACACACATCCAATGACTCTAGTGGATCAATGTGGTTTAGGAAAAGAACACACATGCAATGACTCTGGTGGATCCATGTGGTTTAGGAAAAGAACACACAATGAATCTAGTGGATCCATGTAGCTCTAGGAAAAGAACACACATGCAAAAGTGATCGGGAGAGGTGGTGGTTCTGTGAAAAGAACACATCACGCGACAAGTCACTATTGGATCCATGTGGTTTGGTAAAGGAACACACACATGCAATGACTCTAGTGATGGTTTAGGAAAGGAACAGACTAATAGAATGACTGTGTGGATCTATGTGGATAGGAAAAAGAACACAGATGCGAATGACTTGTGTGGTGAAGGTTTAGGAAAGGAAGACGATGCAATGACTCTAGTGGTAATGTTTAGGAAAGGAACACACACATGCAATGACTCTGTGGATCCATGTGGTTTAGGAAAGGAACACACATGCAATGACTTGGTGGGTCCATGTATTTAGGGAAAGGAACATACATGCTGCTGAGGACGCTTAGTGGATTATTGTGGATTAGGAAAGGAAACACATACATGAAATAATCTCTAGTGGATCCATGTGGTTTATGAAAGGAACACACACATGCAATGACATTGGTGGATCCATGTGGTTTAGGAAAGGAACACACATGCAATGACTTAGTGGTGGTTTAGGAAAAGAATACACATGCAATGACTCTGGGTGGTGGCTTTTAGGAAAAGAACACACATGCAATGACTCGTGGATCCGTGGTGGTTCGTAAAAAGAACACACATGCAATGATTCTGTGGATCAATGTGGTTTAGGAAAGGAACACACACATGCAACAACTCTGGTGGATTCATGTGTTGGTTTAGGAAAGAACACACATCCATGTGGCTTAGGGAAAAGAACACACATGCAATGACTGCTGGGTGGATCCATGCTTAGGAAATGAACACACATGCAATGACACTTGTGGTTCCATGTGGTTTAGGGAAAATAGCATACATGCAATGACTCTGGTGGTGGTTTAGGAAAGTAAGAAACATGCACATGACTCTAGATGTGGTTTAGAGAGGAAACACACATGCAATGACAATGGTGGATCCATGTGGGAGTTTATGAAAGAAACACACATGTAATGACTGCAGATCCATGTGGTTTAGGAAAGGAAACACACATGCAATGACTCTAGTGGTGGTTTAGGGAAAGAAGACACATGTAATGAATTTGATGGATCCATGTGGTTTAGGAAATGAACACACATGGAATGACTCTGGTGGTGGTTATAGGAAAGGAACACACATGCACAGACTCGGTGGATCCATGTGGTTTAGGAAAGGAACACATGCAATGACTGTGGGTCCATGTATTTAAAGGAAAGGAACACACATGCAATGACTCAAGTGGATCATTGTGAATTAGGAAAGGAAAACACACATGAAATGACTCTAATGGATCCATGTGGTTTATGAAAGGAGCACACATGCAATGACACTAGTGGATACATAGGGTTTAGGAAAGGAACACACATGCAATGACTCTAGTGGTGGTTTAGGAAAAGAAGACACATGCAATGACTCTAGTGGGGGGTTTAGGGAAAGAACACACATGCAATGACTCTGGTGGATCCATGTGGTCTGAAGAAAAGAACACATGTGCAATGACTGGGTGGATCAATGTGGTTTAGGAAAAAGAACACACATGCAATGACTCGTGGATCCATGTGGTTTAGGGAAAGGAACACACATACAATGACTCTAGTGGGGTCCACATGTGTTTTAGGAAAGGAACATACATGCAATCACTCTAGTGGAATATTGTGGATTTGGAAAGGAACACACATGAAATGACTCTAGTGGATCCATGTGGTTTATGAAAGGAACACACATGTCATGACACCTGGTGGATCCATGTGGTTTAGGAAAGCGAAACACACATGCAATGACTCTATAGTGGTGGTTTAGGAAAAGAAGACACATGCAATGACTCTTGTGGATCCATGTGGTTCAGGAAAAAGAACACACGCTAATGATTCCGTGGATCAATGTGGTTTAGGAAAGGAAACACACATGTAACGCACTGTGGATTCATGTGGTTTAGGAAAATAAATACACGATGTGTGCAATGATAATGATGGATCCATGTGGTTTAGGAAAAGAATCACACATGCAACAAAGAGACTCTGAAGTGGATCCACGCAAAGGATGAAAGCAAAATGAACACACACATGCAATGACACTAGTGGTTCCATGTGGTTTAGGAAAAGAGCACACATGCAATGACTCGTGGTGGTTTGTGGAAAAGTAAGAAACATGCAATGACTCCCTAGATGTGGTTTAGAGAGGAACACACATGGAATGACTCTAGTGTAATCCATGTGGTTTAGGAAAATAGCACACATGCAATGACTCTGGTGGATGAATGTGGTTTAGGAAAAGGAAAACACACATGCAATGACTATGGTGGATCCATGTGGTTTAGGAAAGGAACACACATGCAATGACTTCCGTGGATCCATGTGGTTTTGGGAAAGGAACACATGCAATGACTCTAGTGGTGGTTTAGGAAAAGAAGACACATGCAATGACTCAAGGTGGTTTCGGGAAAGCAAACACACATGCAATGAATCGGGTGGTTCCTTGTGGTCTAGGAAAAAGAATACACATGCAATGACTCTCTAGTGGTGGTTTAGGAAAAGAACACACATGCAATTACATATAATCTGGTGGATCCATGTAGTTTAGGAAAGGAACACACATGCAATGACTTAGTGAAGGTTTAGGAAAAGGAACACACATGCACCGACTGTGGATCCACGGCTTAGAAAAGACCACACATGCTGATGACTCCCTAGTGTGGTGGTTTAGGAAAGGAAGACACAAGCAATGACACTGGGTGGATCCATGTGGTTTAGGAAGGAAACACACATGCAATGACTCTAGTGATGGTTTAGGAAAGGAACACACATGCAATGACTCTTGTGGATCCATGAAGTTTAGGAAAAGAACAAGGAACACAGCGATGACTCTAGTGGGTGGTTTAGGAAAGGAAGACATATGCAATTACTCGGGTGGTGGTTTAGGAAAGGAAACACATATATGCAATGACTCTTAGTGGATCCATGTGGTTAAGGAAAGGAACACACATGCAATGACTCGTGGGTCCATATGGTTTAGGAAAGGAACACACACATGCAATGACTCTTAGTGAGAATTGTGGATTAGGAAAGGAACACGATGAAATAACTCTAGGATCCATGTGGTTTATGAAAGGACCACACACATGCAATGATATTCGGTGGATCCATGTGGTTTAGGAAAGGAACACACATGTGATATGTTGGAAACGATTCATAATTTTTGATGTTCCATGCTTGTTTTATATCTACTTTCTATGTTTTGTCCACACTTTGGAGTATTTTATACACTTTCTAGGACTAACCTATGAACAAGATGCCACAGCTGCCGGGCCAGTTCTGCTTTTCTTTTATTTTGGTTCTAGGAAAGTCGTGAAAATGAATATTCTCGGAATTGAGGGACAAAAAAGCCAAAGTCAATATTTCACCGAGGGGGGCTAGAGGTCAAGAACACCACCGCCACGCTGCTAGGCTTGGCCCGCGCTGTGGGGGTGGTGTGCAATTTGGGCCTCTTAGGGCACCTCCTCGGCCTTCCTTTTGCCTTAAGTATAGCCAGTCTGGATGCGTGTAAACCCTAAATAATCCAGCCTCTAGCCAACTTAAAGTTCTCATAGCGGCTGTCGCCACTCAAAGTAGGGATCGGGGGACAGAACTTCTCTCTGCTCGCACCCCGCCAGATCGAAGTGCCCCCGGAGCCATATCCATGGATCTCCACCTACATCTCCATCGACTTTGCTGTTTCATGTGATGATTAGGGAGTAGTTCTTCCCAGGCTAAGGCGTTCACCGGGTAAGCTATGTGTTTCTCTCTCTATGTATGATCATATTGTGATCATGAGCTTTGTAATCAAGTAGGATCTACCTTGCTACCAAGTGCTTTAATAGATCTCCCGCTTCTCCCATGTGTGTGTGAAGGATGACACGTTGGCACAACCATGGTGGCACTTAGGCTAGAGTTTCATAATTACTTGTTATGAGTTATATTTGGACTTGGATGTTTCTATGAAATTGGCGTGTGTTTGTTGGAAACATCTAGAGCTCAAGGTGACAATATGTGGGGTTATCTAGATGGGGGAAAGTGGACTTTGAGGTGTGCTGTTATAGCTGCATTTCATGGATTAGAGTGTCCAACCGTGAGAGTAGTTCGTAGTAGTACTTCATAAAAGAGAATATATTTATATGAGAGTGTTCATTGCTAGGCTTAAAAGTATGATCCCTAGTCCTTGTTTCTAAACATTGAAACACCGCTTTTGCAACTAGATCCGTTCACATACGTTTGCTTGCTTCCATCTTTTATTTCCAGATTGCCTTTAGTCTCTTCCTACCAAGCCAAGCTCTTTTCTGGCAATCGCTACTAACTTATAATTATTCATACCACTTGTATTTTCACTATTCTTCACTGAACTAGTGCACCTGCACTAACATGTGGTATTGGTGTGTCAGACACAAGAGACTTCTTGTATTCTGATTGGTGGTTAAGCTTGAGAGGAATACCTTTGACCACTTCCTGAGTTCGATAAACCTTGGGTGATCACTTAAGGGAAATCAGGTTGGGATGTTCAGCAAACCTCCGCACTGAGAATGCCAACAACCTGGCTCACACACAAGAATAAAAAGTGTGTACATCAAAGAAATTTTCTCAAGCGCTGTCGGGAGGTATGGTAAAAGGTACTACATCCTCCTGCTACTAAGCTATCTTCAGTATTGCAGCTGTTAGTGTGTGAGTGCCTCGGGTTATTTCTTTAGATTCTACATATATTTTTTGGCATTTGTTTTTATTTTCACTAACAGGGCTTAATGGAAAACAACAACAAAAAATTAGAGAGCTTTTAGTATTTTTCCTAAGGTAGAACATGAATTGTCCGGAAAGAAAAAATTAAAACCCAGCTGAATTTCTTTTTGCACAAGTTAATAGCAATGTTATTAGTATGAATCTTGAACACTCTCGTTACTAATGCTATGTTAAAGCCTTGTGTAAGTTGCCTTTCTTTATGAAAATGATCTTTGAATATGGAGGATAAAATTCTACTTTGATGATACTATGCTCCAATAAGATGATTGCTAAATGATGAATAGAGGATTTTTATTCACCTACTATTGAGGAGAAATTAATTATGATTGGCAATATGCCTCCTATATTTGATGATTAATAAGTTGGAGAATAAGAAATGATAGATATTGTTGAATTCTGCCCCCACTACAATTAATAAGAATGACTATGTTTATGTGGAGAGTATTAATTTCAATGCATGTGTCTGCCACAAGAATGTTTTATGCGTGATAGTTTATTGTTAATTATTCATGATGCTACTGAAAGTTATTTAGGAGGGAAAACATGGTTTTATGTGTCTCAACAATATTAAGTTTCCCTCTTTATGTTGAAAGTTTTGAAGTTGCACTTGTTTTTGCTTTACTATGCTTGCTTTTGTGCTTTCATGACTTGTTTCTTTACAATATTACTATGCATAGGAAGTGGTTAGACTTAAATGTGCTTTGAATTTGCTGCT